>CM046817.1:31222400-31236307 GCA_025617385.1 Murraya koenigii
AAAGATCTTGACCGCATGCTCTTTGAAAGAAACAGACCAATGAGTTTGTTGATGGTTGATTCGTTGTGTTGGCGTAATGCCGTTCAATGAAATAACGGGCCATTTGTCGTTTTGCAACTACTATTCGTCGGCAAGCTAAGTTGTATTTTTCTGACCTATTTTTAGAATTTTGTTTTACTTTATTTTCTATTTTCAAAATTATTTTATAATTATTTACTTCATAAATTTGATTTCCATCCTTTAACATATTTACAATTCCAAAAATTAATAAAATTTCATCACATTCAATTAATAGCATCGTTAATCAAACGAACCCTTAGGGCCCATTTTTAGGATTGCTCTTGAAATTTTTGGTAATTTTAAAAACAAAATGATTTTTGATAAAATCTCTTAATTGTATAGTAAATTTTGAAGCGGGAAAAATAAATTTTTAAAATTTCATATATATCTTCCTATATAATATAAAATCTATAAAAAAATATCATTTTTACCCCTAAGGTTTAATACAATAACTCATATAATCTTTATTATTTAAATAATAACTCATTTTATTCTTACTTTTTAAACATTAGCCTAAAACACTTTTTTATTAATTTATAGTTAATTAATTATATTTCATTAAGGGTAAAATATGATTTTCAATTTAAGATATATAAAATATTTTAAAATAAAACTCTCAAACATAATTAAATGATATATAACTTTCTACGTAAATTTAAAATTCAAGATTAATAAATAAACAATAATAGCATTAAATATGTAAAACATATACATGACAAAATTAACTAAATATGTAAAACATATACATGACAAACTTAAAAAAAAAAATAGATTTCACAGACATTAGAATGAGATTTTTTTTTTTCCCTTTAACTTGTCATTGGATTTAATATGGTTAAGATAAATAAATAAAGAATCAATCAATATTATTTTTCTATAAAAAAAATATAAATTCTTTTATTTACTTTAAAAATAAACACTAAAACCATTGAAAATACATATTTAAAATACAATAAAATAAAATACATTACATTAAAGTGTTTATATTTTTTATATGTATATCGTTTAACTTATTCATGATCTCAATGTGGACAATGATCCCTAATTGAAAAATTATTATTATTATACATAAAAAAAATTGCGTTGACTTCATTAAAAGAAGTATAATGAACACAAATATATATATATATATATATATATATATATATATATATATATATATCATACTATTTAGAGTTATTTTTATTTCATTGAATTATCCTTAAAGTTTAAATTTATATAGAAATTTGAATGTTGTTTAATCATCCTTGAGACTTTATTTAAAAATATTTGCATTTATTTTATTAAAAATCATATTTTACTCTCAATAAATTTTTGAGTAAACTAACTATAAATTAATTGAAGAGTGTTTTAGGCTATAATTTGAAAAATATGGATGAAATGAGTTATTGTTTAAAAAATAAGAATAAAATGAGGTATTACATTAAATCGCAAAGATGAAAAAGGTTTTTTTTTCCCTTAAAATCTAAAATTATCCTTATTAATTAGGAAATAAACCATTAATTTTAAAGATGTTATTATTATTACTAACTATATTGACATAACAAAATAAACAATAAAATTAATAAAATAAAATATTTATTTTAGCAATAAAAAAATATTTTATATAATGTTTATAAATATGTAAATTAATTTTATTTAACATTATGTTCAATTCAATTATTTATATTTTTATATTAGTTTAATAATAATATTTATTAAGTACATACAACAGTTTCTAAAATTTACGATACTTTTAAAAATAAATTTTATTAAATATTTAATTAATTATTTATATAACACAACTAACAATAATTAATTTTAAAACTAAAATATTATCAAACTAACCCCTTATGATGTAATCATATTTTTGATTGTTATTCTTATTATTATTATGATCATCATCTTAATATTTTGTATGAAGGTGTCCATACGATGACAAACTTATCTTAAAGCATCCAATAATAAAAATGAAACCCACATGAAAGAATTTTACAACTCATGCGAGGATTGAAGAATTGATGCCATTCCCTCTTTCTCGTACAATCTTTTTTTATACAAAAGGAGCAATCGAAAACGTGGTCCAAGTGCAAGTGCAAGTTCTACATAAAAATTTTACCCAACTTTTTTTTATTTTTAAGTAGAAATATTTTAGTGAAATAAATCTGGCACACATGGGCAGGTGCACCCACTGTCCTTCCATTTCGTAATTATGAATTAATAACTTCACTGTCTGGTTTGAGCAATTAAAATGAATTGGCTTGTCATCATAATGCAATAATGACATCTTTACTTCCAAAGTTAATTGTTCCGTCATAGAATGGTCAATAGTTTCCCGATCAGACATAGTCGGTAGAGCATTATTTAAATTAAATATTGTTAGCAAAAATCTAGATTATTAAACAAAGTGAAAGATCACAGGAATGCTTTTTATTTTGAGAATTAGTGTCGGTTGGATATAATTTATCTAATAATTATAAAATTTTTTGATCATGTAAATTTTGTCGTGTATTGTTTAAAATTAAATATTATTAACAAAAATCTAGATTATTACAAAAAGTAAATATTAACAAAAAATTTGAAGATTTCTTATGTATCATCATTGTAGACATAGTTCTGAGAAGTATGTATCAACATTGTAGATAGACCCAATTCCAAATATATGGCACAATATTAAACTAAACCAAAATCATCATAGGGGTCGTGGGCGGGATGGGATGCCTTTTGGGTACTAGCTATTATGTTGGCAAAATGTTCACGTGAGCGAAGCCCAAAGCTCCTTTGTCTAATCTAATATCTCTGAGAGAATATATTTAGTTTGAAGAAATATAAAGAGAAGAAAAGAGAGGAAAAAAATAAAATTTATGTTTCAACTAAATAATAAAAATAAGATTAATCTTTTTTTTTTTATTATTTTTCTCTCCTTTTCTTTCCTTTCCATCATTTTCCTCTACTAATATTTCTTCCAACAAAATATGCACTTAGGCTATGCTATGACAAAAAACATGTATGATTAAAATAATTTTATGGAAAAAAAAAATTTCATCTAAGGCCATGATTGGAACTGTCGGACTAGCAAAATATACAAATTTTAGCCCAAAATTAATGAGATTATCAATCCTCATTTTCAAGTAGGTTTAAGTAGAATAAGATTAAAAAAAAAGTTGTCCTCTTTTATTACTCTTTTCCTTTTCATTTAAACTAATATTTAATATAAAATAAACATAAAAAACCAATTTCATAATTTATTTAAACTATAAATTTAATAATATTATACAGACAAATTTTATTCAATTAACTTATTTAAAATGTATTAATTATTTAATATAGAATTCAAGATTAATGATTAAACATAAAAATAAATTATAGAAACCATTTACTCACAATAGCATTGAATAGTGAATACTAAATTCAACTAGTAGTTTAATTTTAAAATAATTATATTTATTAGTTTCATTAAATTAATTTCAAAATAATCTTCTCCAACATTTTCAAAACAAAAAGTCAACATCATATTATATATAATATGGTCTTCCAATCTAATCCTGATAATCCAGTCCAATCACGCCTTCCAAAGGTTGGATAAATTATAGAATGATAGATGGTTTCATCATTCCTACAGAAAAAAGTAAAAGGCTCCACCCAACAAAACAAGATAACACTTAAGAAATTTCATCATCCGTCTAGTGTTCTTTCCTTTCCACATCATCTGAATCATACTCTTCATTGTCATTGTCCTCCTCCTCAATGTCCTCAAAATCATAGATGGTGCTTGGGCCATAGTTTTTCAGATCAGCTTCACTAGTTTCTTCATACCGAAATTCCTTACCATTTTTCATGCCTCGGTGTTTCACTAGAAGCCAACGCAGTAGCCTATCTTCCTTGTTCAGGTATTGCAGCTCCTTATTGATATTGGGCGTAGCCATCATTGTCATTTGCATCAGTTGGCCCTATACCATATACACAACAGACACAGGTCTTTAATACACACCAATGAAAGGGAGGAAATACAACTCTACATGCCACAATGAAACTCATCTTGTAGCAATCTAAACAAGCTCCAAAATAGAATTAGCAAATGCTTAAAAGATGAAGAATAGATGTCAGTTTGGATAACTTTCTTTCACAGAGTTTAATTTAAAACAATGGCCAAGATGAGCTACTTTGAAATAGAGATCTTTAGTTTGATTGAATACCTTAAATTTTAGGGTGTGGGTCGTTGACATCTACTGATGTTGGCAACATATACAGATAGAAGCGGAAGTTACAAACAGGATATTACGACGACCGAGCTTTCAACCATTTTTCTTCTTCAGAAAATAAATAAATAAATATACAGTGAGCCTTAGGTCCGGGCATCCAGATTGTGTTAAAATAAGGACCTGATCCTCACAGCTGTTGGATGTATGTCATGACATACAACGCATACATCCAACAGCTGAAAATTTGTAGAAATGACAAGATGTATATATATAGTAAAGAGAACACACTACACAAAGCTGACATCCCTATAATCATCTTAAACCTCTTGATTACAATGGGTGAAAAAGAAATAAAATGTCTCAAAAAAGAAGGAACTGACAGGTTTTAACTGTTGAAACTATAAAGGAACTTGGTGGAACTGGCAAATATCTTAATCGACTGAATATAGGTAAGCAAAGGAACTGGCACATGTTGGAGACAGCCAAACCATCAATGAGGTTTTTATCATAACCATTGTTTCAAAACCAAGGAACCAAGACATGCCAGTCTGAATCTTCCATTTTAACTGGACTAAAAATATGTCAGCCTAATTCCAAAAGAGACCATCCTTGACCTGCACAAGATTCCATCCTTTTTGGTAGGTTTCACTCTCAATTAAAGCTAGTAAAATAGTAGAAATGACAAGATAAAGAAAAAGTGAAATACTACAGCTAACAACACAAGTTTACTTCCATCACCAAACCAATCATTATCCGGTACTGAAGATTTTACACAGTATATTCTGATTGACAAATGAAAATGATGACTGATGAATATACAATTGGAAAAGAAAGAAGAAAGGATAATAGAAATCTATCTACTATATTCAACATAATTTCAGCAGCTTAAAGTTGTCTTTAAATCACGGTTTCTCCAAATAAGATCATGTGCCAATAACTTGATGCAGCAATTAAGAAGAAAGGTGAATAGAAATTCTTCTATTATATTCAAGATAATTTAAGCAGCTTGATGTTGTCTTTAGATCACAGTTTCTCCAACTAAGATCATGTGATTTGATACAGCAATTGGCCTAGTTCATTGCATAAGAAAAGACGAGCACACTAGCAGAAGACAAAATAAATATGGGACCACATTCCGCTAAACTCAGACCATAACAAGTGCCAGAGAATTCGCTTGAAACGAGAACTTGGGTTTATCAATATCTTGCAATTATTTACTAATTAATTGAATGAATTATGGTGAAACCAGACTCTTCAGAGAGAAACAAATATATAGCGCGAAAGATTCATATACAAAGGGAATCAACAATTGTAATTTTCAAGATGCTCTATAGGCTATATAATATAGATACCACAGTTGAAATCACCACATGAATCCATCGAAAATACTGCCTGAATTGAACTCCCAAAAAATCCAACAAATACGAATAAGCTGAAAGAATTATATAACTGATATTAATTTGCCAAACACCAGCGGACTAAAGACGCCTCCACTCCCTATTAAAACTATCGTACTAATATCACATTCAATTAACATAAGACGCTATAGGCTTCGAAATCAAACTTAAACACTAAACCAAAAGTACACCACAAAATAAGAATGAAAAGAAATGGTGGTTTTGATTCACCTGATAGTATCTTCCATCAAGCTTCTTGATGCCATAACCCAATTGAACAGTCCCAAATGATGTAATATCAGTGAGAACCCCATGTCTGCTGTAGACATGTTTCCCAACTCGAGCGACTAATTCCATCAACGACTCCTTCCTCACGTGGGGTTTTAGCAGTAGCATACAATCATAAAGCGGCATCTTTACTAACTTCTGGTGCCAAAAACAAAGTGACTCACTCAATTAGAGAAAAGTTTCAACTACTGAACTGAAAATGAGATCGAACATCCGTAAGCTACATAAACCAAACCCCGATTGCGTTTAGGGTTTTGATTTGCTTTCGAGATTACGGATACGGATTGACCCAATCAGTCGCGGCCCATGAGCTCGGTGCTGCAATTGAAGTTTGACTGTTACTTAAAAATAGGAAAAAACAGTTGGGGTAATAATATTGGGGGCCCCTTGGTTTTTTGAAATAATTACCAAAGACAGTTTATTTATTATTATTTTGTAGGGAGAACCGGAGGGTAAATTCAATAATACACCCGTTTGCCCACCAAAAAAATCCTCACGCGTGTCGCGTATGATCAGATAAATGTCACTACTGAATGCTAATACGACAACCTCACCCCAGCTGGCTGCCAGCTAATCTCCTAAGAGGCTAATACTATACATAACGCAATTTATTCAGTATTTCTACCGTAAGCCTTCCTCGGTTTCCGTTTAGGAGAAATTCTACAATACTTATTTTCTCTTCTAGAATTCCTTCTTCCATCCAAACACTGGATTTTCTCCCCTAACTTTGACTCCACTCTCGCAACAAGCAGAGAAATAGCGACAGCGATACTCCCCCCTCACGACTGCCTTCGCAATTCCTTAAACGTCTCCAGCTCTCGCTGCCACCGAAACCGTCGCTCCGGCTCCGGCCGGTAAAGGTCAATGGTGAACAAGCTTCCGGCTCAAAATAACCTCGTAATGGACAAGGCCAGGATCTTGAAACGTGGCGAGACGGTGCCTCCTTACTTTTTGATCAAGAAAGATCAGAACTCGGAGAAGCTAAAAGGAGCTTCCACCTCAAACATTGATCCTGATGACCTGGCTTTCTTCGCTGGTTGGGCAGTTTGGTTCCTCTGCCGCGTTTTTAGCGAATAACGTTCACCAATAGGCAGCGCGTAGTTGGATTTGAGTGCAAGCAGGGGTGCGCGCGCGTTTACTTTCAGTTCTAACTCTTTACGACACGATTTTGAATCACGAACGAAACGACCTCGTTTTGACTTAGGAGGGGTGTGTGTAAAAGTATACCCGCAGTTTATAGTGTAGTTTTCTTTCTATACTCGCATTCTTGTTTTAGACACAAAAACGAATGCGGTTTCTATGCAGTAGTAGTTATGTAATTTTGTTTATGTTTTGAAATAAAAATATACGTAATTTGACATTTGGAAGTATATATCATATTAGTTCCTCTATTTTAATTTTTTGGGGTTAAAATATGAATTTTTGGAAAGCATAGTTAATATTCCATTTGATTAATGATTAATTATTAACGTATGGCTGATACTTGGAAGCTGGTCGTGCCCCATTCAACTATATATATATATATATATATATACAGACACATCAACTTGTGTCTCAATGCCTTTCACGTTTTGACCTTCTTCTGATTCCGAACAAGCTAGCTATAGCTAATGCTTTTTGCTGAGCTTACACGGTTCTATAAAATCACTGCTCAAGCAGGTTGTTGCGTCTCCTTGGTCCTTACTCTCTATATGGTGATGCCTTGCTGATTATTCATCTCATCAACTGCGGGCATTATTCTTTTCCAGAACCAGTGCTTTCTCCACAAGAATATCATCTCTTCAATGGGGACTCCCTTGGTTTCCGGCAGGAAGAAGTAAACAAAGATAGTCATGATGGTAATCCATCCGGCAAAGAAGAGGAAGATACCGAACTTGAAGGCACATAGGAAAGTTAGGAAGATCTGAGCTATTACAAATGTGAAGAAAAGGTTTACAGCTACTGTAATGCTTTGTCCTGCTGATCGCGTTTCTAATGGGAATATCTCACTTGGCACTGTCCAGCCAAGAGGTCCCCATGACCATCCAAAAGCTAAAACAAATAGGCAAATCACCACCACCACCAGTATTGAGAAGGATTTTGATAGTTCTTGGTTGGGTCCAAACTTGAGCCCCAAGATTATGGACACTATGACCTGTTTCCCATCATCACACAAGACACAACAATTAGCTCAAGCTGAAGTCGTTCCAATTATGAGGCTTTTCCTTGATCTGGAAGTGCTATCTTATTATTGGATAATCTAATAATTTAATGCAACAACAGATTGTTAAATCTTTACCTGGCATGTGATCATTTGTATTCCCCCACTTATGAGTAAAGCTCTTCGACCAAGTTTATCAACTGTCGCGATAGAAATGAGTGTAGAAGATGAAAGAACTGCTCCAGTCACAGCAGAGGAATAGAGTGAAGCAGATCCCTCAAATCCCATAGACTGGAACAAAACTGGAGCATAGAAGAGAATGGAATTGATGCCTGTGAGGATCTGAAACATCGGCATGAATATTGCCATAATCAATTGCGGCCTGTTCCTTCTCTCAAGAATGTTTCTAAACGGGTGCTTTATGGAGTTAGCCAATTCACTTGCATCTACCATATCTTGATACTCCGCATTGACCTCTTTGGTCCCTCTGATTTTCTCTAGGACTCTTCTCCCTTCCTCCTTTTTCCCACTTTCGATTAAGCTGTTAGGTGTTTCAGGGAGAAGTATTCCTCCCACCGTCATCATTAAAGCTGGTACTGCTGCTAGACCAAGTGAGAGCCTCCATCCCCACGTCTCGAGCTTTTGTGTCCCATAATTGATCATGTTTGCTGTAAATATCCCCAGGGTTGTTGCCAATTGAAACAACATGTTCAGGCCCCCTCGAAGATGGGTTGGAGCCATCTCTGATAGATATAGCGGAACAGCCTTAAAGTTAAACAGCAGAAGGAGCAAATTACTTTCCAAGACATAAAACTGAACAGTTACTATTCCGCTATCTTTGAATCAATAACATTTAATAAGAATTTCCCAACAGATAAATCATTGCAAAAGGTAGGCAGGATACCTGATTTCCGAAACCAATGCCAACGCCAAGCAGGATCCGGCCTGTAAGAAGCATAGCTAGGTTGATAGCTGCGGCATTTAAGGATGCTCCAAGAAGAAAGCTGATTCCCCCACAGATTATACTAGCACGGCGCCCATAATCCCTAGTAACTGGAGATGCTACAAGGGATGCAACCAATCCAGCAAGGTATAGAGAAGAGGTAAATGCTGCAAGCCACTGGTTGTCATACTTGCAATAGTTGTTTTCATGTGCATGCTTCTTTTTAGGTACACATCATGGAAGAATTTCTTAAGAAATGCATCCATAGATGTAACTCCTCCTGTCAATCAATCATTGAACTATCAGTTAGAAAGAACTCCATATGAATCCATCCCATTAGAATTTGTCAGCTGATTCAGCAATTTTCTAAAAATTTAAAACAAGGCTTCTAATAGAAGTTAAAAAGTAAATTCCCATTTAATACGAACGAACAAGAACAACTTTTGGATAAGAACGACTGACATATTATTATTGAAGTAAATTGTCATTTATATCAATGAATTACTTTTGGATAAGAATAGAACCCATATTTTGATCCCTCTGTGTTGGCTGCTAGTATAATTCAACAGATTCTAAAGAAAGTGAAAAGGGGATCTGAATTCTCAAAGGCTAATTTTCTCTTCACCAGAAAATCTTCAGGAAAATCTATGCGGATAAAATTTTAACTTTCCAGTTTCAATCAGTTCTAATTCTTAACAATAACCATTAAACCAACCAACCAAAAAGGGAAAAAAACGAAAAGAAAAGAAAAGGACTGGTTAAGATTCTGATCCCATACCTGCAAGACATGCAACAGTGACATTTCCAATGAAACATTTCAAGTTCTTATAATCTTATTGCTTTACAACAAAAAGATATTGAGCTGACAAGGGATGGAAAAAGCACCTGAAATTCCAATATCATACCCAAAAATGGAGCCTCCAATAGCAGCAACAAAGCACGCAACAATCACAGTAGGTGTGACCTTCCCTTGATACTGCTCGGCTCTCTCCTTTGCCACCCCTGCTGGACCAAGAGACCCTCCTGCCATTTTCAAAACCCTCTTCTTCCTTCTTTCTGTCCTCCCGAAAACCAGACACAAAACACCAAAAAACAAAAGCTTGTTTCCTTGCTCAAACTGCCATGAAATTGAAAATTACTTTTTCTTTGGGGGTCTATTATACAAGACAGACAAGTTGTTCAAGTCTGCGAACTCTATATATATATATATATATATGTATATATCACATATGACAGAATTACATATCATATGCATGTATTTATCTTTGTGAGTGCCTTTATTAATTGTCTAGATTGTTACCATAGTTGTTACAAATGATAACTGTTTCTGGTATTTTTTTTTATTAAAAGTTGTTGTCTTTTTGTTATTTTTTGATTAAAAGTTTTCCCAATTAAACTGCTTCCAATGGCATCCATTGAGAGAATCTGAAAACCTTATTAATAAAAAAAAGGAGAGTAAATTAGCAAAATGAAACTTCATGTTTTCCAAAGCAATAAAATGGGAACATTTTGGTAGGAAACAGACAAGAAATGACAGTAAATACATTCTACACCAAATCCCTTAAAAAGTAATTGGTTAAATAGGATGCATGCGTTTCAAAAGTGTGCGTTCTCATAAATAGTTGTTGTATGAAAAAAAGAAAAGAAAAAGAAAACTCAGGATTCGAATTTAGGTGGCCAACTAATAAAACTGATAGGTAAACCTTTGTTATTAATTTTTTTAATTTTATATTATAGGTTTGATAACATTTCTCAAATCTCTTAAAACTTGGAACTTGTGCACTTAATACATCTTCTGAGGAAAAATAATGTAGTTAGGTGATAGGTTACAAGGGATGTACTCAATGTAGTGCTAATATAGACCCGACCCGTTGGAAGATATTTTGTCCAACCATTCATTGATGATATGATAATAGACGCAATCACATAGAGAGAAAGTGAGAGAGAGAGAGTGGTTTTGCTTTTTCCAATTGAGTTTGATGTATTGATTTCACAAATGTGGTCCAGGTTTTGGTTGTTTCCTCAGCTTGGTCAATGACTTTGCTTTGCTATTCTTGTGATGTATGTACGCGTGCGTTTGTGTGCGTCTCACTCTGATTCTTACAATTCACCAGTGATCCAAAATTTCTAATCAATTTTGCCATTTTTTGGTTGTGGCCTTGTGGGCTTTACTTGTTGCCCTCTAGTCCTCTACAATTCTCTATATTTGAGAATGACACCATCTTATAACTTTAAAGAAAATAGTTAGGCATTACTCGATGAAGGACACCATACTCTTCATTTTGCATTCACGCCATTCGTTTTAACATAAAAGTTTCAATGTTATGGATAAGTTTATTTGATTATTAACATTGCAATCCTTGCTGTTTGTTAAAAATCAAATAAGTCAAAGATTTCAAAATTTGTGAGTTGTTCCAACCATTGCTGGATGTGATTCCAAGAGCCGAACGAGAATGAATACTACACAGAAGAGTCAAGACTAGGCTCCCTAATAGAATGCTTAACCGATCCATTCCAGATCGACCAAATTGGTACAGAAGTTGTAACATGGGAAAATCACGGAAAACACAACTTATTTGAATAACTTGCTGACTTACCAATTGTAGAAGTAGGATATTTGACAAGCAATAAGCACTTAAATAATACAATTCGAGTGTACCATCTTTTTTCTCATTTCGAGGAAAAGGTGCGAGAGGAAAAGGAAACAAATGAGGGATCCGAATCGGACCTAAATGAGAATGTCATTATGATTCTTACAATTCACTAGTGATCCAAAATTTCTAATCAATTTTGCCATTTTTTGGTTGTGGCCTTGTGGGCTTTACTTGTTGCTCTCTAGTCCTCTACAATTCTCTAGATTTGATAATGACACAATCTTATAACTTTAAAGAAAATAGTTAGGCGTTACCCGATGAAGGACACCATACTCTTCATTTTGCATTCACGCCATTCATTTTAACATAAAAGTTTCAATGTTATGGATAAGTTTATTTGATTATTAACATTGCAATCCTTGCTGTTTGTTAAAAATCAAATAAGTCAAAGATTTCAAAATTTGTGAGTTGTTCCAACCATTGCTGGATGTGATTCCAAGAGCCGAACGAGAATGAATACTACACAGAAGAGTCAAGACCAGGCTCCCTAATAGAATGCTTAACCGATCCATTCCAGATCGACCAAATTGGTACAGAAGTTGTAACATGGGAAAATCACGGAAAACACAACTTATTTGAATAACTTGCTGGCTTACCAATTGTAGAAGTAACGTCTTTGGCAAGCAATAAGCACTTAAATAATACAATTCGAGTGTATCATCTTCTTTCTCATTTTGAGAAAAAGGAAACAACGGAAGGATTCGAATCGGACCTAAATGAGTATGTCATTCTGATTCTTACAATTCACTAGTGATCCAAAATTTCTAATCAATTTTTCCATTTTTTGGTTGTGGCCTTGTGGGATTTACTTGTTGCCCTCTAGTCCTCGACAATTCTCTAGATTTGATAATGACACAATCTTATAACTTTAAAAAAAATAGTTAGGTGTTACACGGCATCATACTCTTCATTTTGCATTCAAGCCATTCGATTTAATGCAAAAGTTTTAATGTTATGGATGACTTTATTTGATTATTAACATTGCAATCCTTGTTGTTTGTTAAAAATAAGATAAGTCAAAGATTTCAAAATTTTCATATATATTTTATCTCTCTAAATCCTCTTCAATCTTTGTTTTTTTTTTTCTTTAATCACTATAATCTAATTAATTCATCTACTAAAGCCCAATAGTGTTGTTTGGTAAATTTTTGAAAACTAAGTATTTCATTATTTTTCTTTATTTTAAATTTTTGATAATAACTTTTAAAATTAAGTAAGGAGTTTCTTTTTATAAACAGTTTATTCAATAAGTAATCATATTTTTTATATTTTTATTTTAATCATAATATTAAAAAAGATAATTATGTTTTATTTTTTCATAAATCTTAATATATAAATAACAGGAAATTTTAACTTATATATATTTTAGTCATTATATAATAAAACAATACATTCACAATAAATTTTATTAAATACATATATTTTATTTTTTAAATTCACATAAAGCACAACCATATAATCTATTAAATATCAAAAAAAAAATTTAATCAATAATTTATTTTTTTCTGAACAAAAATAATTTATTTTATCAAGTCATCGCAATCTCAAACTAACACTAAAATAATTAAATTAGTTGCTCTTAGGGAGAGATCTCTTTCAATTACTGAGCAAAGTTGGTGATTTCACTATCTCTTGTACACACGCGCACTCTATTCTCTCTTAAATCTTGAGCCTCCATCCACAGTGAAATTTGAAATATTTTTTTATGAGTATTGAATATTGACCTCACCAATTAAATCGGCTGTGACCATCTCTACATGTTGCGTATATGTATGTGCAATTGATATGCTTCAGCAGCTTCTCTTTCTTTCTCAAAACAAACAAATAAATAAATATTTTCTTTCAGACTTTACAACAGCTCGAAAAAGTATGTTTCATGGTTGGATAAATGCAATAGATCGATTTGTTGCAAATCCGTCTTACTATCTTTGAAAATAATTTAAATGAATATATCATTTTCATAACTATCTATTGACTTTTTTTACATGTAATTTTAGCATTAATTTCATATTTCTAATGGGTATGAATCAGTCCTCAATTTCTAATTAATTTTCTGAATATGAAAGGTCCATATAACTATTTTCTAACTTGTAGACTTTGTATTTAGAAAATTTATTGGAAGATTTGAAAATAACGATTTGAGATTCCATAAAATTAAATGTTATTATCATTGCAATAAATATGAACCGAATGCCTTAATCTTGCATTTCCAATTAAACACATATTTTAGGGAAAAATTTGAGA
>CM046817.1:31236407-31335174 GCA_025617385.1 Murraya koenigii
TATTCTCAACTCCTTTATCTTACTCTTCAGATGAGTAAGATGACTTTTTAGTTTCTAATATGCAGCATCAGACTTTGACGCATAAAAATTAATTTAATTGAATTTGGCATTTAGTGACCCATACCGAACATTTTTAAGGACATATTTAGATTGACTTTACAATGGCATTGGAGATTGTCTATAAACTTTCACATCTATGGTCCATCTTTTGTTAATTAATGAAGCAGGTATCTCACTAACATGCATATTTTTCACTACACAAAATAAATGAGGGCATGATATTCCAATTGATTCGAACTTCTTACAGGAGCATTCAAAACGTTGCTGTTTTGGATGATAAACCACAATCCACCTTTTATTTTCTTATAGATGCCTAGTCAAGGTGTACACTTGCATATTTAGAAGAGTGACATTGCTAGACAATATAAACTAACTTTCTTTACAAATCGATTACTGAACCTTGTAAAATAACTTTTGAGTGTAAGCCTCAGTAGCATGCTTCTCTAAGCTTGAAAGATGAGTACTAATCATTGGAGTAGAATGGTTGGTTTTAAAATTATGTCCTAAATTATTATTCCTTGTACGTCTCAAAGCCCGATCAATTTGACGAGCAAATTCATGTAACTTCAACTTTCTTTAAAGAAATCTATTCATATATGCATTCATACCCTCACAGCGTTGTGTTGTACGCATGCCACCAAAGAAATGATCTCGTAAGAATGCTTCTGCCCATCTTTCCCGTTTTGAGTATATCTTTTTAACCCAATTATTTTGAAGACCAAGCTCAACCACAATCTTCTGCCACAATTGCTCAAATTCTTCAGGTCTATAATTTCTTAACATAAAATCTTTAAAATTTATAACAAATTCAGGTTTTTTATGTACATTAGATTGTGCATTTCTTTGTAGATGCCAAATACATAGTCGATGTCGAGCTTCAAGAATTAATTTTTTAATTGCCTTACGCATTGCTTTATCTCCATCAGTCACGATAGAAATAGGTTTTTTATTATTCATAGCAAATAAGAATGTTTCAAGCACCTATGTGTAGGTCTCGACTGTCTCATCCGTGAGAATTGCACATCCAAAAAAACTTGTTGCATAATGGTTATATAGTTATTGACACCAAGTAGAATAACTAAAGGCTTCTCATACTCATTTGTCTTGTAAGTGCTATCAAAAGCCAAAAGTCCGCAAAGTAACTATAATCCAAGCGAACAATAGAATCGCCTCAAAACAAGTTTGCAAGTCTATGCTCCTCATCTACGAGTAATTACAAAAGAAATCTGGATCCATGTCAGCTTTTGCATTTAAGAATGCAAGTGCTGCTTCTGAGTTTGTTTTTAGTATCATAGATCAACGTTCATTATCTAAATTGTTGTACAAATCATTTGATCCACAACCCAAATTATCATATCCCCTAATTTGATTGACAAAGAAGTCCATAATTTGGCTTGTTTTTATACCAACTATTTTCATTGAATTAGCTACAACATTGTCAGAATCTTTAACCATTCGATGAGATCGAAGAAATTGAGTCTCATAATCTGCTGAACAAAGTTCTTAGCAACCCAATTTTTAGACTTCTTATATAAATTGACCGTGAATGCTGCTCGACAATTGACTCTTGTAATAGCTCTAGGTTCACGAATTCTGTTTGTACGCTCAATATACTTCTTATCCCTTTTACCCTCACTTACAAACCCAATGCTTCATTATGGGTGTACCATTTGTATCACGTCGCCCATCATAAATGTAAATATTAAAACCATTATTTTAGAGTATTTTTGATAAAAAAATATGTAGCGGTAAGTTCATACATGTTTTTACCAACCCAATAAATAAAATTAGAGGAATCATCTCTCCCTGTCATAATATAATATGAACTATACTTTATTATTAATAGCTAAAATCATTTGATATTATTATTTTTTTATTAACTACTAAAAAAACCTGATAGTATTTCTATTTGAGCTGTTGAAGGAATATCGTTTGATGATGGAACGTCAAACTCTGGCACTTTGTAATTTTTGTCGATACCTGTATTGACTAATAAAAAAATCAATGACTATATTTGTTAATGTGAAAACATATGCATTTCCTCTTGTATGTTTTCTGTTTTCTACTGGAATGGATGCTCAAGTATCATATGTATTTCATCTGAATAAAAGTTGCATTCTGAAATATATAAAAATCAGTTAATCAGATGTTGTTGCACTTTTATGTTTTATTTCAATAAATCAAATACATTAATAGAACGACCATCTTCTTCATTGTTTGCTAAGTATTTTCCTACCTGAAGTATTTAGTGGACTTTTAAACATATAGTTGCTCTTAGTAAAATGTTTAGCATTGGTCTTTGCTATTGGCTTATTGATAAATCTTTTCGGAGATGTTACACACAGATAAAATCTACCATTTCTTAAATAAATGCAACCATAATAGATAAGTGGAGGCTACTATTGAAAGTAAAATTAACATATGATAATATATATAGGATTTTAATCAGAATTAACATATTTTGGGAATAACAAATTTATTTGATGACTGAAAAACACAGGCACATATTTATACATAGTATAAATAAAACTAAACAGAATTTTTGCTTTTTCTTTGTTTTTTTATTGTTGCATTGAGAAAAAAAGTAGTACCCAAATTATAATAGAAACAATTAATATTAATTTTATAAGTTTAAACAATATTACTTTTTCAAGAAAATAATAGAATTTAAAAGTAATAGCAAAAATACACAAATAATTGAAAGACAATGAAGAAAATACACAAACGTTGTTGATCAGAAAATACACAAATCTTTTTGATTAGCTGATAAATTTGCCACTATTTTTGCAAAATGATACGGAGCACATTTAGTTTCCATGGCTATCTTACTGCCGTTTACAAAATCTTCTTCTTTGTCATTATCATGTGCCATATTACTACCAATTATTCTATATTTAGCCTTCTCCTCTTCACTCAAACTTTTGCAACATGTGCCTAATTTAATTCTATCCTTAAAAAAAAATATATATATATATATAAACTTAAGCTATTGCTTGAAACATATCCCTAATTTAATTCTTAGAAAAACAATTAAAAAATATCATAATAACGTATTGCTTGAAACATGTGCCCAATTTAAGGGAATTAATAGATATTTTAGCTGCACTTACCACTTTTTTTTCTTGTTTCCGTAATATTTTTGCTTCTTGCTTGCTACAATCAATTAAATATTTTAGAAAAATAAAATAAAATTAGTGCAATGTTACATTATTAGGCTTGATTGTATTCAATATTCATAAATGTACCAAAAATCACATCTATACATATTTAATATAAGAAGACTTACAAATACTCAATGAAAGGTCGATTTTTTCTTAACATAAGAATTTCCTGCTTCACGTTATCATTCTCCCTGAAATCATCCTCATTATCCTCATCCTCATCCACATTTTCATCCATTTTCAAGTTTAACGCAAAATCCTGTACACGGAGATATCAAACACAATAAGAAAAATAAAGGTTTACATGAAAATACTATCATTAACTTTATTTAAGACATATCAACTATTTTTTAAGTTTCAACAAACAATCTTCTGAGATCATTGAAAAAACAAAAAATCTTAACCAAGTGATAACATAATAGATGAAAGATGTAAAACAATTTAAAAAATGATGAATTTTTTATGTTAATCATTCATAAATCAAACTGAAGACATAAAGGACAGCAAAACAAGTACTACTACAATAAGTGGGATAGATAGATGACATCCAATGGATGACCCACATTTAAACAACCATCATCTTTTTTTTTTAAATGACTCTTTTTATAGTTAGAAAGTCATCTATTATAATTTTAATTTCATAGCAAGTTAAAAGATGACTAAATATCCAAAAACATGTCATATTTTATTATGTAAAACATGACTTGTAATTTAAAAAAAAATGTCATTTTTATATAGATATATAAATAAAAAGATCACTCTAACTTAACTCAAATCATATTTTTATTTACTTTGAGCTATACCTCCCTCTCCCTCTCTCGTCTTCACTCTTCTCAAAATTTCTCACTTAAATACTGCCCTTTAGTAACTATCCTCAAATAATCAACCCAAAATTTATCTCATGTGTAGTTACAATTTACTTTAAGAGAGAAGAAACCCAAAGTAGGAGTGAAAGAGATAGAAAATAATGAAGTAAATCTCAATCACAAACCACAAAGAATAAGTAAAGGATTGAAGATTTGAAAGTTTGGGTCCACGTATTCAAGAAAGAGAATAAAGCATTGATTCTTTTGATTTTAAAAAACTTAAATCCTTACGGTAAGCTATTTTCTATGTCTTTAATTTTTCTAAATTATCAAAAATAATAATGATTTATTTATTTAGGTATAGTTTGAGTGAATGAGAATTAATTTTTTAAAATAATTCATGTTTGAATGTTAGATCTAGAATAGATACCTATAAAGAAAAATGGTGGATTTTGAAATTATTATTGTTCTTGTTGCTATTATTATTTAGATTGTTTGATATTTGGATATATATTTAAATGGAAAGAAGAAAATTACATATTTAGAATTTATTATACTCTATTAAAAATTGATTGATTATTTATAAATTATAATAATCAATATATTGATTCTTTAGTGCAATTAGTCAGATTTTCATAAAAATGAAATCTACTCTGATTGAGTGCATGACTAAATAATCTAAAGATGATGAAGTACTTGTTAAGAATAGTTTTAACATGCCATTGTTATTACTAATGTTGAAAAAATAAATAAAAATTATGAGACTAGTTGAATAACTATTTTTTCAATAATAAAAAAAATTAAATTCAGGATACTAATGGTTATCGAATTTCGTAAATCTCTAGTCTATAAAAGGTCAATGCAAGAAATCACATTATAACAATATCAAGTTTTTTATTTTATTAATTTTTAAAAAATTATTTTTCATTTTGAAGAAAACTATTATCTAATCTATTATTGAAACTTTTATTTGTAATGAACAAGCAAAAAGTAGCCCATAACAATTGAGAAACAAATAAAGACTCAAGCCCACAACAATATTTGTAATTAAAGAACTAAAAACCCCTCTAAATTGGAGTCATTTCACGCAAGCAAATAAAATCATTTTGTTCTCCCCAAGTCAACAATAACAAAGTTTTTGAAGAAGAACAATGAAGTTAGATTTAGCTCACATGAAATAATAATATAGACAACAGATTCCACTAAAGATATAGCAAGTCAAAAAATCTTATCCTAAAAAAAATATTAAAAAATTCAATGAAACATTAAGAAAGGCGGGGTGAAGGTTTTACTAGACTAAGGAAGATGACATTGATCTTTCAAAAAATGTTACTTTTTAATTGACAAATTCTAACAAGCCTGCAAATAACATTAACCAAGGCATGAATATTGTGTATTATTTAAAAGAGTAGTGGAAGAATGCTTATAAATAGGCATGGAACTTGCATTCTTAATAGGTAATTGCAAGCTTATACGGAAAAAATTTTTAGCTCTTAATTTGTCAATTTTTTTAAGTTTAATTATGGTAATGACTCTACTTGACTGCATCATTGGTTTTGCTTAAACTGGACACTTCCATCCAAGTAAGGCTAGAAGCAGTTGCTCAAAACAACCTTTATGTTCCTCAAAACAACTTTTATATTCCTAGAAAAACCTTGGCAGCAGCTCATTACAAAATTTATAGACATATTCATATGGCCAATTAGATTTTATTTATCCTCTATTAAATCATAATATTTCATTACCTTCACAGCTCATTACAAATTCATAAACATATTCATAAGGTTAATTGGATTTTATTTTTCTTCCATTAAATCAGAATATTTCATCACCTTCACATTCATCATCTATTATCTATTTGAGAAGTTGATAGAAAATTAACTTGGTGTTGAAAGAAAGCACTAATGTACTGCTGATTTCTTTCTAATGAGCATTTAATAAAGTGAAATAGCCTCCCAAATATACTTGATCTGGATTGCAGTTCTTAACAGCATAAAGATTAAATCTTTATGAAACTTATAAAAAAAATTTTTGCTATACATTAAGCAAGTCGCTTGCTCTAAACCTTCCCTCAAAGTTTTCCAAACAGAAAAAACCACAACCAAAACAGACCCACATCCAAAATTACGAAAATGCTACTTAAGAAAAAAAAAAGTAATCTTACCTGCAAAAACTCACATTGGTCTTCTAAATTCTAAAGAGCAGTCCAAATTGCATTCAAATTCTTAGCCTCTTGAATCGCCAATGCCAAGTCCTTCTCGTCGACCCAAAGCCCCTTCACAAACACAAACTCGACTCAGTTCCTCTCAACAATGTCATTGTAGTGCTTCTTCTTGTTGGATTAAAGACTTTGGAGGTTGATTTTGAAGCGGTGTTTGATCACTTTGCTTTTGTCATTCTCTTTCGCAATAGGTTAATTAGGGATTTCTTTTTGCCATTTATTCATTTTTCTTTTTATAAAGGTAAATTCAATTTTTTTTAAAACCAGTTAAATTTTATTTTATTTTTTAAAAATTTAAGTGGCTTGTAACCGGTCAAATTTAATTTAATTATATATTTTTATTATATTATAATTACTATATACCATTAGTTTAATCTAAGGGCTCACGTTAGTTACGACATTGATGCCGTAATTTAAGAATTTTCCGTATTTTGATTATTAATGTGAACCAATCTCATCCAGTGGTCCAAAACTATCAACAAATGTAAAAACAAGGGAATGCATTTCTGGGTGCTACGGCATAACATATAAATAACAGTAGTTGAAACCCAAATTTTACTTCATTAAATTAAATTAAAATAAAATAAATTACAGAAGCAGCATCAATCTTCTTCAATTGCTTTTGCTTGCTGCCATCAAACAATTGGGGAGCTTCACATGCATCCCCGCATCGTTCTTCTTTTTCTTGAAATGCTTAGACGCAGCCTTCAGCACCTTCGCCCATCCCTGCATCATATTTTATGTTTCTGTAAGTACAAATAAAATAAATCCCATCAATGCAAGCAGATTTTAGATTTAATTGTTTAATGATTGATTCAACTGGTAAAATGTAGATTGAGAAGAAATATGCCTTAGTGGAGATGGGCAAGCAAGAAGTATTAACAGGAGCTGGAGAAAATTCAGAGGCTTTGATTTTCTTATTCTTCAACTTTGTCTTCTTGAAAAGATTAAATTTGAAAGCAGGGGAAGCGATCGTCTTCTTCTTGTGGGCGCTTTTCTTGATGATGCCTTTCTTGTCAAAGTCGAAATCAAAATCATTTGAGAGCTTTCTTGGAAACACGAAATGATCCAAATCCATAGGACTGTAAGTGCGAGGAATCAAAGGAGACCAAATGGAGCTTTGCGAGTAATCGAAATCGAAGGCTGAGTTATCGGGAAACTTGCAGAGGAGTTCTTTCGACATCACTGGCTGCAAATACTCGACCACTTTCACGTTGATGAGAAATTCCCTTTCTTCTTCTTCTTCTTCTTCGTCTCTGTAATTCCTTTTCATTTGTTATGTTGGGTTGTGCTCTTTCGCTTTCTGTTTTTATGCTTTTTTCTTTTTCTCGGTTCTTTAGGCAGCCATTTGAAAGACAGCAGGTCGGAGAAGACAAAAAAATAAGTGACCGTTACAACGAGTTTAAAACATTCTTAAAAAAAAAAAAAATCCCCAATTACTACATTTACCATTATGCCCTCAGTGCCTTTTATTTTTCCAGAGTTTGTAAAACGTCTGGTGGGGGGCTGAAAAGGGGAAAAAGGTTACCGTTGGAGATGTGATTGCAAATAATTTATGAAAAATGTTAAATCCACTGAAAAATTCCAAGGACACATTAAATACAATTCAACAAATGTTTCTTGTATGTATAGATACATGTGATATCAATCATGGAGCTCCTGTTCAAATGTTTTTTTACCGTGGACAAATCCAAGGAAATAGGCTTAAAAGTGATAAGGTATGTTTGAGAATTGGGATGGTAGTGTTACAGTGACTGTAATTTTTTAAATTTGGTAAAACTACACAATAATTACAAATATATTCCAAATTTTCTTTTTAACAATAATGCTATAATAATTTGTATCCTAAGTAATGTGTTAATTACTACTTGAGATGTGTTAGGTGTAGACAAACTTTATTTCTCAGTGTAATTCAATTTAGGTGATGAACAATTGAGGTAAACTTGAAATTTAAATTTAAAATGATATTTTCACTGTCCATTTTGAAAATAATACTTAAAAATTAATTTGATCAATCAAAGAAGTTCTAATAGTAAATGGAATGATTTTATGATTTAATTTGATTATGTTATTCACAAGAACCCACATATAATAATATTGAGAGGAATAACTATTTATAGTAAGCATTGAGAATGTAAGCAGCGACCCTCGGGAAGGAAAATAACTCTTGTTTTGCTCTTCGAGTTAGAGATCAAAAGTAACACGATAATAAATAAATAATAAAGAGAGAAAAATAAGAAGAGAAAGACTTGGAAAATATTGTACTCCATCATTTAATATATTTATTTCTCATGTATCTTGTATATATCTATATTTGAGTAATATATCTTCTATCTTGTTGGATTTGAGTTTGGTGAGAATTAAGACTTTATTATTTTATCTTATTTAAATTAAGACATTATATCGATAATACCATCAGCAATCTCTAATGAGATATTATTTTATAAAGTTCATTACTAACTACAATTACAATTTTGAAGACATTAAACTTTTTTAGAACTCGTTCCCTAAGTAAAATAACTCTTCATAAACTCTTATTGTGGATCTAAATTTTGGTATCTAACATATTCTTTTAGCTGAAATAAAAAAGGTACGTGGAGGGAGACACTATTGCACCAAAGCTTCGTTGAAACCTGCTTTATGATGATTTGTCACCGAGATCTTTAATTCCTCCGAGAATTTTTTCTGCACTACATGATCCGAGAGTTAAAGGTCAGCTCTTTGAGTAGAAAGCAAGCAAAACAAAAGCAGATACAAGAAACAAAATAAAAAATGTTTCAAGATTTTACTCATCTTCCAAGCAAGCATAAATTCCCAACAAATAAAATATATTTAAAAAAAAAAAGATACAATAAGAGACAAAAAGATACTGTCTCTTTTCCTGTTATGTATTGCTTTTTGCGTCACTCAGCTCCCTATATTTATATCCCCGAGTGCTTGTATTATAATGGAGATTCATGAAGCAGAAAATCCCAATTGGAGCTAGCTGCAATACATAGTTTATGCATGCCATGGAGCAAAGAAAATTTTGTATCAGATTCTTTGTTTTAGTTGCCAACGTTTTGATCTCAGCCACCAACTTCACTCTCTCTGGTAGTTATTTATTTCCCTAAATGCTTTATCTTTCAATTGTTTATTCTATTGCAAGGCATCCAGTCCTGATTTATCAATGATTTCTTTATGCAGATGCAAGATATGTTGTGCAATTTTCAAACTTTCAAGGGCCCAAATTCAGTAGAAACTCAATCCACAAACCCACGAAAAAACCGCAATTATCAAGTCATGTTAACATCCATAAAAAAATTTATCTTTCAAGAGCTGAATCAAATGGCCTGAGCCCTCCATTTTCTTTTCCACCTTTTGAATCAGTAGCTCCAATTTCCTCTCCTCAAAATAGTATCCCTGCTCCATTTTGTATATACCCACCATCTACACCCAATCCTCCTTTTCAAAGCCCACCTTATGCTGCAACAAGCCCGCCCGTAGTTTCGCCAGGTCTAAGCCCACCTGAATACGTACCAAGTCCACCTAGCACCGGCACTCCCACAGTTTCGCCTGGTCTAAGCCCACCTGAATTAATACCAAGCCCACCTAGTATCGGAACTCGTACCCCGCCACCCTATGGGCCAAGCCCACCAAAACTCGCTCCTAGCCCGCCAATCTATCAACCTCCAATGGTTCATCCCCCACCGGCTGGACCACCACCGCCACCACATAAAAATCCCCGGTTTGCGGTTTGGTGTGTTGCCAAGCCCACAGTGCCTGACTCGATAATTCAAGAGGCCGTAGATTATGCATGTGGAACAGAAGCGGATTGCAAGCCTATTCAGCCTAATGGGCCGTGCTTTCAGCCCAATACTTTGATTGCACATGCTTCTTATGCTTTCAACAGTTACTGGCAGAAGGCAAAGATTCGTGGAGGAACTTGTGATTTTGGTGGGATTGCCATGCTTGTCACAAGTGATCCAAGTAAGTTCAGTCAATTATATTTTTCCACAAAAGAGAATATAAACGTTTCCACTTCTACATTTTAAAATATAAACTTGAGATCGGACAACATTGTCTAATATGAATTTTAACTCGGCATCGATATTATATAATAAAACAATATAATTTAGCCTCACATCCGTATTTTAAAAAGCGTGAACCTTCAGTTATAAGAATTGAACGTTTTTTTTTTTTTTTGTATAAGTGCAGAACATTTATTGAAAGAGAAAAGATTTATGAAATTAAAATATCTTGTACTTGCCAAGTATAGGAGCAACAAATCAAGCCAATATTAACTGAGTAATGGTTATTTGAACTTCTAAATTTAACAACAAAAATTAAAAATATATCAAGCTGTTGATACTTGGGAATATACATTATCTAGACAAAACATTTTCATTTTCTTTGATGATTTCCAACAACAATAAAAAGAATGTCAGCCTGTAGGGCACATATAGACCATCTGGATCGAACATAATTTGATTTTATCTTTTAGTATTTTGTATTCATTGGTCTATCGATACAGATAAATTTGTCCGGCATATTGACCTTTCATAAGAATACGAGTTCTACATAAATGCAGTATATAAACGAACACAAAGAATATAATACATTGTGCTTAAATTTCACAATATTATTATGTGGCGTATATTAATTTCCAAACCCTTCTCTGTCCATTTTTTCAGGTTTTGATGACTGCAATTTCATCTCCAACTGATTTAGAGAGGAGACATACAATTAACCTAGCTATTGTAATTTGGCAACTTAATTAATTATTTTGCGCATATGTGAATTAAAAACATTTAGTATAGCATTCATTAAGTACGTTGTTTACAATACAGTATTGTATTTTCTCATCATATTAAGAAAATAGATGTCAAGGTGTGTGGATATTCACTCGCGGTTGAGATGGATGCATGAACATAAAATTAGAAGAAAGTAGCAGCCTTTCATGTCATTTCCACATTTAGAGAAATATTGTAAAGCTATCGCTAATGCTGAAAATTATTGTCTTTTAATTTAATAGTGAATAGATTTTTAGGCAATCAAGTAATTTCGCTAACAATTATTGTGAAACTTCATGATGAAAAAGACATACAAATCAATCTTTAACATATCATTTAATAAATGATACGGTCAATGAGGTCATAAACCCGATGGCGACACCTTGAGAGCTGGATCGAGTCGCAGTAGTTCTCCCAATTTAATTGGGTAAGATAAAAAATCTCCTCCAGTAATACGAGTAGAATAGAATAAATATTTTTTTTTATATTAAGTGAGAATATAAATTTTGACTGTGCTATAATAAATTAATCTTTGATATGAAATCTTTTAACATGTGCCTTCAAAATTCAGTAGGCGACCCAAAAACAAAAATTAAAAGACACCTAAGGCAGTAGCAATGTACTTTTATTGCTAGTGGAATTAAAGCCTAAGCGAGTTACGCATGGTGTAAGTGTAATTCTATTTTCAACGGGGTCCAATTTGAAAAGAAACGAGCAAAACATAATATCCATTCAAGTAACATTCAATCGTTATCCTAGGGAAGGGAAAAAAGAAGATGGGCCCTCTATGCAATCTCACATAATTTTCGATCAATAATTGCACGGCCAATTTCTATATACATTTCATGCAAAATTGTGAGTACATGGGCCCTCGCCTTTGAAATTTCAATGCAATATGGTGCAACTTGCAAGTCACCAAACTATGCCAAAATTATTTTGTACATTTGTGACCGACACCAGCTGGAAAACATATTAGATTGATCATTGTTAATTTGCTTTGGCAAGGCTGCCTGCTATGCTACCAATAGAGTAAAAGTTATCTTGTCCGCAAAGAAAATTCTCGGTGTCGTTTTGTCAGCTTTTAAGTTTTTAATATGGATTTAATTATGTTGAAATTGCTTTACGTAAAATATTTTTTTATAATTATAAAATTAAAATTATTAAAATTTTTTTATTATTTATGTATGGTTGTGATCTGTATTCTAATACCACCGCTCTAATATAAACATGATTTTCTAATGCAAAGACTTGTAAAACAGAAAAGAAAGAAAGGAGCAAAGAAAAGAAAATATAGCATAATGAATGAGTCACATGCAATTTGGAATTTGAGCCATATCCTTTCTGATTCACGGGCTCAACAGAGCAGAAAATGTTAAAAATGGTCTCAGTTAAGTACATATTTCCTTAATTCCCTTGTTCTTTACTGTAGAAAAGAGTATCCTCAAAATCTTGTTGACAGTGAACCCACATGCCTACTACAGTCGGCTTTTATCTATATGTTCACCAAGGCTTGGTAATGCACATGAAAGTGTTTGATAAATTTATAAAATTTTCTGAGGTAAAATAGGTTTTTATAAATTGACGTTCATGATTATAAGTTTTATGATCAAGCTATGTAGATTGGGTGTTTTACATTTCATATTGTGAAAGTGAAAAGACAACTTAAATCATTATCTCATTTGTTTAACTATTACAGCTAGCTAGCTAGCTAGCTGGTATCATTTTCTTAATAGAAAAAAGAGGAATTGTTTAATATCAATATGTCTATTATCGATTTAAGTTTGTCCCCGCCAAGCTCTATAGTCAATAAATCAAGAAAAATTACAAAACATAAAAAGATAATGATTTGATCCATTGGTTTCTCCTTTCCCTTTGTACCTTTATAAGAAGGCATGCATATCCATTCACTCAATACTCTCTCTACTTTGGAGAGTTTTGGGAGTTTAATTTTTCATGATGAGTAGAAAGCATCCTTTAGCTAATTTCTTGATTCTCCTCTTGAACTTAGGTACATTGCTGTCTTCTTTAGCATGTCCATATTGCCCTTATCCTACTCCTCCCCCTCCATGTCCCCCAACATTTCCACCAAAACACCCTCCACATGTAAAGCCACCTTTCCACCCCAAGCCACCGCATCACACGCCACCACACAAGCCGCCGTATGTTCCTAAGCCGCCTTACGTGCCAAAACCACCTCAGACTCCAAGCCCTAAGCCACCATATTTTCCCAAACCACCTTACACACCAAGGCCTAAGCCACCATACGCGCCGAAACCACCTTATACACCAACCCCTAAGCCACCATATTTCCCCAAACCACCTTACACACCACGGCCTAAGCCACCATACGGGCCGAAACCACCTTATACACCAACTCCTAAGCCACCATATTTCCCCAAACCACCTTACACACCACGGCCTAAGCCACCATACGCGCCAAAACCACCATATACACCAACGCCTAAGCCACCATATTTCCCCAAACCACCTTATGCACCAACCCCTAAGCCACCGTATGTCCCCAAACCACCTTACACACCAACCCCTAAGCCACCGTATGTCCCCAAACCACCTTACACACCAACCCCTAAGCCACCGTATGTCCCCAAACCACCTTACACACCAACCCCTAAGCCACCGTATGTCCCCAAACCACCGTACACACCAACCCCTAAGCCCCCGTATGTCCCCAAACCACCATATGTACCATCACCACCTTATACCCCAAGCCCTAAGCCACCATTTGTTCCGAAACCACCATATACCCCAAGCCCTAAGCCACCATATGTACCATCTCCACCGTATGCCCCAAGCCCTAGCCCACCCTTACCTCCTGTAGTGCCAACGCCACCAACACCACCACCAATTGTGATACCGCCACCACCTCCTCCACCGGTTGTAAAGCCACCATCACCACCAAGTGAAACACCGTGTCCTCCTCCTCCGCCGCCAAAGGAGCAACCATACCCTCCACCACCATCTCAAACTTGTCCCATTGATACGCTCAAGCTTGGTGCATGTGTCGACGTGTTGGGCGGTTTAGTACACATCGGTATAGGCAGCAGTGCAAAGGACGCTTGCTGCCCCGTGCTGCAGGGGCTAGTGGACTTGGATGCTGCATTATGTCTTTGCACCACCATTAAACTTAAGCTTTTGAATATCAATCTTATTATACCCATCGCCCTTGAAGTGCTTATTGACTGTGGCAAGCATCCGCCGCCTGGATTCCAGTGCCCTGCCTAATCGGTGATGCTCTCCATCCATGCAACTGATGATGCTGTTATTGTTTGTGCATGACTTGTTTGCTTTTGGGATTTTGTCAAAGATAATCGGATGTAAGTGCTTAAGGTTGAAGTACTTCATGAGACCGAAGTTTGTCTTAATATATGTTTTGTTCCTCTTGTTGCATATCAAATTAGCGTTGGAGTCAAATTAATGTTTTGATGGGTCCACAGTATCTGCAAGATTGGGATTATGGGGTGTCAAATAATCACTTATTTGACCCAAATTTTATATGAGTCTGTTCAATTATTTGTAATCAACAAATAAATTATTATCAACCATAATTTGAGAGTAGAGTAAATTCTCAATTGACAATAAAAAAATCATGAAAAGAAAAATCACAACTGACAATTCAAAACATAAACTCTTTTATCTTTTTTTTTTTTTTTTTTATCATAGAAAGAAACATCAATCATGAATTTGGATTCTGTCATAAGGTGCACTGATGTTTTAATAATCTATTGTCATGTATCAGATTCAATCGCAATTTTATTGTTATCCAATAACTATTAATAAAATCATATAAAAAATAAGCACAAAAATCGATTACACTAACGGGACCTTTCATTTGACGAATTTATTTGTTCAATGAAAAATAACTAGCTGAAAGAGTTGAAGATGGTGTGACTTCTCACCTCCAAAAGAGAGAGATTTCCCCCAAAGTGCAGCTTGATAGGATTTGATTTTTTTCCCTTAAAATAATATGGAATAGAAATTGCTCTTATCATTGATCCAGATACATTAGATATGATAGACTACACAAGATAATCTCAGTAGCCCTTGATTTAACATGTTAGATGTTGTAGGTACTCAAAAAATAAAACAAAATCATTGAGTGATCGATTTTTTACCAACAATTGTACTGTAGGCATCATAGAAAATATAGAAAAAAATTATAACTTGAAACGAGTGGCCTAAACAGTAAGCTTTGGATTTGAAATGTTTTGCTTGATTTAACGTTCGGTAGGGAAAAAGGTAAATTTGATGGTTGACACTTGATAATGATTTATAAGTAATTTAATCCTAAGTGCTTAGGCGAGAGTAGTGACCTCTTGAAAAATCCTCTTGTTGCACCCTTTGTTTTAAAATTTTTTGTCTATCCTTTATTTATTTATTTTCAAAATCCTTAATTAATTCAATACACATTTTTTTTTCAAAAAGTTCTATCAAATTGATAACACGTAGATACTACCAAACTCGAAAGTGACAATTTTAGAACGATAGCTATCCTTAGTGACTTGGTGTCATTCATTGTGGAACAATCCAAATTAATATGCACATAACAAGAAAGAGATATTTATAAATACATACCCTGAGATTTCTCAGAATAACTAACAGATGCGAGGATTGTTTTTGTTATAACAGTGGCATGCCCATCTAACTGAAGTTGGCTCTTTCCGATAGCGACAAGCAGTAGTAGAGCCCTGTGGTGGGGCCAAAATTTAGAAACGATAAATTAGGAGAGGCTAGAATGAAAATATAAAAACTGAAGGGCTAGAATATCAACTTTTTCAAGGAAATTGGCTAGGGTTGGTTGATAATACTGTAATTTTTAAAAAAATTATAGTTAATTATATTGTAGAAATAATTAGTTATAAAGAGAATAATCAATTAAACATTTGATAAAATTTATTTTTAAAAGTGTTATGAGTTTTAAAAATAATAATATGTATTTAGTAAATTTAGCTATTGTCGAATGTAAATAATTAAATTGGATATAATGTTGAATAAAATTTATTTATATATTTATAAATATGTGTATAAAATATTTTTGATGTGTATATATAATAATTTATAACTAAAATAAATATTTTATATTATTAATTTTATTTTTATTTTATTATCTCAATATAATTAGTAATAATAATAATATCTTTAAAATTAATGATTTTATTTCCTAATTAATAAGAATAATTTTAGATTTTTATAATCTATATAAAAATAGATATGAAATTATATAAAGTATAAAATTAATTCTTAAAATTAAATTTAAAAATATTTACTAAATAGTAAAATTAATTTTTAATCTCTTAAAAGTAATTCTAAACAGGCCTTACATCTATCTTTACTAATTTCTTTTTTATATTTGAGTGGAGCTCCTGAGCTCCTCACATCCCTCAAAAATCTTATCAGACCCATTTTTAGTTTTATTTCTAAAAGTATCCCACTTTGGTTTGTAGATTTGATTCCCTTTAATATTAATAAAAGACAAACACATGTTGTTTCGGATAATTTTTTTCTTAAAATAAGAACTCTACTATTTGTATTCACAGAAATCAAAAAAATTAAAATGAAAATTCAGGAAACCAAATAATTAAACCTTCAACAAATTTTCTGTTAAAAATCTTTAAAAATGTTTACTTTCATTCAAAAAAAAGATGTTTTTTGGAATAGAGTTTGAATGATAATTATAGATTATTAGATTATGGGCTTTAATTTTTTTTAAATTGTATAAGTATTTAATTGAATTTTTATTAAAAATGAATTAATTTTAACGTGGTTATTTATGTATTTTCAATTGAAAAGTGGTATCATAAGGACTTTTGAGAAGGTGTTAATAGCAATACTCTTTTTTTTTTTTTTGGGACCTATGATCATGAGCCATGGCATTCTAATATGGCATTATTCCTTTTGAGTTGGACTATTGGCACCCTAAAAATTCCTTTTGAAATTTCTTTTTTAATTATATTCCATTTAATGGTAAAGATATATATATTTTAAATTAACACTCTTTTCGTTTATAAAAATTTCAATTTCTAATAATTTTCTCACTTTGCAGTCTTAGTATCTGTATTCTTCTCTCCAGACTTTCTTTATTATTTAATCTCAAAGAAAAAGTAAGAAAAACCTTATACATAGAAAAACTCTTATACAGTTTACTAAATTTTTCGTTAAATGTTAAACTCATCTTGCCAGTTGTTAATTAAATGTAAAATGCCAATGACATAAACTTGGGCGTTTCTATAATTTCAATAAGAGGGATAAAAGATTTGAACTTAATTGCAATAAAATATTTATACCTATTATATTTATATCAATTAATGGAGAAAGGATTCTTGCATGGTTTGAACCCTCCTGACTTTTATATTTTTTTAAACGATGAGTGCACATATAACAATATTGTATAATAAATATTTAATTAGTTTAACATTCTTATTTAAACCACCAATAAAAGCCTTGTATTTTGATTAGATAAGCTCACTTAAGAATTTTAGTCCCAATTAATAAGTCTATAAATGGGTCGCAGTTTTCATTTCACATTGTAATGATAGTTCTGACTTAGTTTGAATATGATAGAGATCGAAGAGAAGCTACAACTCATATCACAAAATGCCTTACAACTTCATTTAATAAATATTAATTTCTACAACATATATATTAGGTTCATGAGCAACAAGGGATCACTATTGAATAAGACATATAGTTATTACATCGAGACGTGCATGCGTCTTCAAGTATTATACTAACTTGATGTTCTCACACGTTACTGTTATTCTTTCATGAGAAAATAAACGAAATAAACTAGTAACATATTAATACGGTCAATTAAAATATTTTTTAAAATTATTTATTGCAACAGTATTTTCAAAAAGTAAGCCTGTTAAATTCATGTACGAACCAATTTACATGTTTAGATTTAATAAACTAAACATTAAGATATTTCTTGGTTATCTTTTACTGAAAATTTACAATATGTGAGGTTATAACTATTGAACAAAATTCAAATATTGACAGTTGATTAACCATGCAAACATGCATTTAGAGTTAAAAACATTGACAGAGAGCATTAAAATGTTCTTGCTTGACAAAGACGAGGAGGATTATTGGATGTGTGTGTGTGTGTATATCTTCAAGTTTGTTAATTGTTATGTACATAGCCTAAAGAGGATTGACTGCAGTTGAGTGAAAAAATACATTGCTGAAGAGTAAATGCGATATTTTCATATCCAAATTTATTATCCCAGCATCCGTAAATTAAAAACCGTTAAATTATTTATTAATATGTAACTTTTATCATTCAAAAGTGTATTTCTTTTTAGCAACGGTTCAAACATCAGGATAAAATGAGGCATTAAAAATTAAAGTGATAAAAAAAAAAAAGAGGAACTAAAGTTTCACTCTCCCTAGAAAAAAATGCCAAACAATTTATCAATAAACAATATTTATTCCCACAACATACATTTTTTTTTTTTTTGGCTTGCAGACCATACAATATTGGTTTCACAACAAATAAGCGATATCACTGTTGAACAAGGCATATTCGCATGCATGTGCCTCAAGTACTATTAACAGGAAGCTCTCACTTGTTACTGTTATTCTTTTATGAGAAAATAAACGAAACGAGTAACATAAAAATTATTAATATGGTCAATTAAAATCTTTTTTTTTCCATCACCAACTGCATGAACATGCATGCGACGTCATCAATTAATTAATGGCAGGACACTGAAATTCTGCTGGCGGATACTTGCCACAGTCGTTGACAAGTACTTGTAGAGAGATGGGTACGAGAAGATTGATGAGATTGGGAGCCTTAATTCTAATGGCAGTGCAAAGACATATCGCAGCATCCAAATCTACTAGCCCATGAAGCAATGGGCAGCATTTCTCCTTAGCACTGCCGCCAAGACCAATGTGAATTAAACCACCAAGAACATCGACGCATGCACCAAGCTTGAGAGCATCAATGGGACAAGTTTTTGTTGTTTTGGTGGCGGTGGGTATCTCACATTTGGTGGTGGCGGCGGTAATTTTACAACTGGAGGAGGAGGATGAGTGGGTTTCACCTTTGGTGGTGGTGGTGGTTTTACAACTGGAGGAGGGGAGTGGGCTTCACCTTTGGTGGGGGTGGTGGTCTTACAACTGGAGGAGGAGGAGTTGGTGTCACTTTTGGTGGTGGCGGCGGCTTTGGGCTCGGCGAACGAGGCGGTGGGGGATGATTGGGTGAAGAAGGAGGAGGAGGAGGAGTGGGTTTGGAGCAATCACAAGCTAGAGAAGAGAGCAAAGTGCCCAAGTTCAGGAGGACAATCAAGAAACTAGTTAATTGATTTTTGCCCATGATGAAATAAGTTCGAAACTCTCTAATGAGCTAGCTAGCTAGGGTTTGGAATGCATTCAGAACTGAACGAATGCCTTTTATAGAGTAAGAAGGTTGGGTTTTTAATTTTTCAATCTTAATTTGTTGATTCATAGACTTAAGTGCCTAAAGGAATAAAGTACAACCCAAGCCAACTCACGAATGGACAGATAGATAGACAATTAGACGTTATACATTTTTTTTTTTGTTGATTATCACTCTAGATAGAAGATTCGATTGATTATTTAACCAATCAATTGGTGTAGTTAATTAAGAGTATTGTTCTGTTAATTTGAAACGTAAAATTTGTAATTAATCTCTAGCAAATGAAAAGCTTAAAACTTATAACTTCTGCATTAGAATTTCCAAGAGCGAGGGAACCTGTAGTCTCAATTTCGCTTGAATTTTTGCAAGCTGTTCAATCACTGAAGACGAATGCAAGCAACATGCATCTTGCGTGGACACTTCTTCATTTTTCTTTGGGCCGATACATGATAACAATATTTATACTTATATTATTAGGCCATTAATTAATCTTAATATGAAATACTTTTGTTAGTCTATTTTACTATTTATCTATTTTACTATTTATTGTCGTGTGTAAAATAGATTCACTTTTACATAAGTCTAAGGGCCTATTTAATGTAAAAACTAACTAGAGTTAAGAGTTGCCTCAAGTTTATATTCTAATTCAATAGCTATTCTCAATCTATATGAAAATTTTACCTTATCATCCCCATCACTTACAAACCAATCTTTTCTCAAGGTCTTTATCATGTGGAAAAGAACATAATACGGGACAGCTTATGCATAAGTATAGATTTGATACCATATAAAAGTATGTGAGTCTAACCATACTCTAAAATTAGTTCAAGGGTTTAGGATTGCCTATAACTTATATTATTAGTACAGTAACTAATCGCAGCAGATGATGGCTTTGCCAGATCAGGAAAGTGTTATGCACATATATACATAAATTCTAATGAGTAATATTATTTATCTTGATACAACCACATTAATAGATAATTATTAATAGTTGAACTATGAAAGTATCATTTTTCCTTTAAGAGTTGGTTTGGCATATTGTGTTAAAAAAGAAACACACTGAAAATCCCCAAATAAGGATATCTATAGTACCCACGTATGTAAGCACATGTGAGTGTCTGAACCTCTAAGGAAGCGTGTGGTTTTATAGCACATGTGAGTGTCTGAACCTATAAGTCAAGCGTATGATTTTATATTATATAGAGTATGAATTTATCTTGGAGAGTTTGGATCAGATTTGATTTGGTTTTTGGTAAAATTTAATGTTCAAACAACTACTACTTCTTAAAAATAAAAAATAAAAAAAAGGTGAATGATTTTTGTACAATTAGTGTGATAATTTTTTTTTTTTAACATGAGACTATTGCTTAAGATTACAACTCATATGCTATGAGACTATAACTGATATTTACAAATCAGACTATGACTGAGACTAGTTTATATTAATTCATATGAAGCACTATTCTCAAACTATGACTGAGACTATAGACTATGACTGGGATGTCTCCTCAGACTATGACTGAGACTAGTTTACATTAATTCGTATGAAGAAGTACTGCCCAGATTTTAAACCCTCACTAATATTCGAGGGATGTCTACTCCTCACACTTCCTCATTAATATTCAAGGGATGTCTACTCCTCACACTTGGGTAGGAAAGCTACTCCTCACACTTTCTTACTAATATTCGAGGGATGTCTACTCCTCACACTTGGGTAAGAAAACAAACTGACCTTCACTCAATGTTTGAAGAAAGATTTACCCTACAATATAATTATGGGGCTCGAACTGCTGCCCTCCAATTTGGAGGGCAGCAGCTCTCTCCACCAAGTCAAATGGCTGGTGGCTAATTATTGTGATAATTAATTATAGCGATCTTAAAAAATTTAATGCATAATCTTCTAAGGTCTGTTACAGTTTTGAGATTTCAGGTCTTAGTAGTTTGATTTATTTTTTTGTGTTTGTGAATCTTCGTGTGAAAATGTCAACTATGCTTGCGCAAATCTCGCTTTCTCCATCTTTACAAGATCTGAAGAAGCTTCGACTGCCCCCAAAATTAATTAGAAAGAATTAAAAAATATTAATATATACCGCACGATATGCTCTCATTGTTTACAGAAAAATGTACAGCTAGAGTTTATTTTTTAATACTCTTAAACTGCATTCAGTTTTCTTACTACATGTTGGCAAAATCAGTATATTTGAGGTACGAATAAGGTCAACAATTATAATATTAAAATGCAACACGTGTGTTATTTCTCTGCCAGTTTGTTCTATTTACGCTTTGTTTATCTATATATATTTATATGTAGTGTATAACGTGGATTTCCAATCTTTTAATAATAAATATGAAAAATTATACTTCGTTTGTTGCATGGCCATTTTAATAAAGGTTAAGTTAACGTGAAGTTATATTTTTTATCATTCTGCCATCTGAAGTAAGACCATAAAGTCGTGAGTATTGAGTAAAAGAAAAGCGAAACAGATTAACAGTGAACCTAAACAAACTGTAATTATTTTTATTGAACTAAAAAAAGAAAAATAAAAAAGGAGTGTCCAATAAGCATTTATGCTTAATAATTGCATGCATGCCAGCTACTGTTCATCCCGTGGGATAAAATCTTGAATATGGGCTCAAAAAATATAAAACCCATATATAATGGACTTGATAAGGACCTTAAACAAGCTTGGACTTTATAATATATAAATTAAAAAATAATTGAAATCAAAAATGAGAAGCCAATAAAAATACCTGCTAGCATAAAGTTTCTGCATGGTTTTGTACTTATAAAGGGATAATCATTAGCTAGCCAACTGCTACCTCATGTAGGAGTAGCATCAATTAAAAAATATAATTCAGATTATGTGCATAAACGCCCCTAGAAAAGAATATTATTTTTCACCGTAGAAATTGATCTTAATTGTTTTTTAAGTAGCTTCCAACTCTTGAACTTTATTGAACTTTATTTTATAAGTAATATTAAAAATTAAGTTAATTGTCCTATCAATTTATTTTTATAATTTAGTGCAATTTCAGGAAGAGTAAAGTTATTGATCACGACAATGTTATCCTTATAACATAAATGGATTTGTAAATTCTAATGTGGACGTTCATGTGTTAAAAATATAAATATAAAGCGACACATTATTCTATTCCTAAATATAATCAAGGGCTCAACTAGTCATTAGAATTGAAAAAGAAAAAAATTTCATGTACTTACATATATTTTTTAGATTTTGGATATTATGCCTGTGAATCAATTACTTCGAGCGAAATAGACACATGAAAAGAATAATACGCTAGCCCAATCAACATAGTTTCTATAAAGAATTTGTGGTTTATTATGTATTTCTAGTAATTTGTCTATTGAATAATTATGTATTGAATAATCATCTTAATTTAACTATTTTTTAACTTATAACTTTATTAAAAAAATATTTTAAAATTGATAGAAACCCAAGCTTGGCTCATTTAAGTCTGAATTGACATTGAGAGGGCTTGGGCTCGTTACAAGTTACGTAGGCTTAGGCCTGACTTGTAAAATCCTAGACTAAGCTCACAAATTACCAAGCCTGCTAATCACCTTGATGGTGAGGATCTTGAGGCTTTTATAGTTACAAAATATATCCAATGATAAAATACAATAAAAAAATAACATATGACAACAACAAGCTAATTTATTTCCCTTTATTTTAAGTTGACCTTGATCTTTTCAACCTTGATGATAAGATCCTTCGTAGTAGAAATAAGAAGGAAGAGGTGAGGGTCTCCTTATGAAGCTCTTTTGAAGTCACAAAGTAATGGTGAGCTCAACAAGATCTTTCTCTCTTAATTAGTTAGTCTTTCTTCTCATCTCGTTTATCTCTTCAATTATCTTGGTATTTTCTTCTGACGTACTGCTATTCCTGGTGTCCTGAGAATGAGAAGAAGGAAACGGTCAAAGAGGGACACTAGCTCTAGCCAGCGAGCCCATTCTTGACACTCAAGTCAACAATTAACTTTTTATAATTTATATTAGATTTAAGACAAACAATAACATGTTTTAGCTTAAGCATACCAATGGAGATGAGATAAGAATAAGAGAGTACGAATAAATATAAGTGTTAGGGAGCTAAAGAGAGAGAGAAATAGAAAAGGAACCTTTTACCATGCACATGAGGAGCCTTATATAATTAAGTTGTGCCTTCTTGGTTCACCCATTATCCCCAAGGTTAAAAGACCCATTTGACTTGTTCATGTGATTTGTTCATATTTACATTTAGCTCAACGAGTCAAAAAATTATTTGTTTTCTTATTTGTAAAGAAAGTAGAATATTTCCATAATAATTGAGTTGTGCCTGCTTAGTTCACCCATTATCCCAAAGGTTAAAAGACCCATTTGACTTGTTCATGTGATTTGTTCATATTTACATTTAGCTTAACGAGTCAAAAGATTATTTGTTTTCTTATTTGTAAAGAAAGTAGAATATTTCCATAATATATTCCTCATTCTTAATCTATAGCTCCTTTGTTGGACATTTGTCCAATTTTCATTAAATGTTGAGATTTCTTGATAAGATTCATTATGAGGAAAAAGACAAAATAATAGGTAGAGATCAATAAAGATTACCTCAAGTATTTTCCCGACATAAAGATTATCTCAAGTGTTTTAGAAGTGATCATCTTGATCCTTAAGATACTTTTAGATTTAGATATTGAGCATGCTGCCACATGTTCAATTTCTATGATATCCACATGGCGGCATATTTTTTTTTTTGGATATAACATATGGTAGATGTGCTCTCGACCTTCTGCTATTTAAAATTCTTATGCATCGGTGCCCCGTGCCCTTTGAAATTCTAATGCACCGTTTACAAGCTAAGTCATATGAAAATTATCGAAAAAGACAATTTTGATAAGATAATCCTCAAATTCTCTCATTGACGATGTGAACACTTGCCCAAAGCCTATACAATAAAGCCTTTACTAGCTTGCTAAGAGTTTAATTTGTAATAACACATTAATAATGTGATCAATCGACTATTGATCTTTTTCGTATCGTAATGACTACCATGTTTCAAGCATGCAAGGAAAAAAAAGGGTAAATATCTGTCTATCTGCCGATCTGTGAGTTTGCTTGTTTTTTCCTTTATTCCATCGAGTCAATGAAGCAACAAAAATTAATAAAAAGGTAAAATGACCCAAATTCATAACTCTTTATATAAAAGACATTCATTCAGCAGTGAATGCACTCCACACCCTAGCTACCAGTTTATTAGAGAGTTCTGAAGCACGATCAAATATCAATTAACTAGTTTCTTGATTGTCCTCTTGAACTTGGGCACTTTTCTCTCTTCTCCAACTTATGACTACTCATATAATCCTCCTCTCCTCCTCCTCCTTCACTCAATTATCCCCACCGCCTCATTCGCCGAGGTCTAAGCCGCCACCACCACCAACCGTAAACCCAGCTCCTCCTTCCCCAGTTACAAAACCACCGCCCCTACCAAAGTTGAAATCCAGTCCTCCTTCAGTTGTAAAACCACCACCACCACCACCAATTTTGCGATACTCACCGTCATCAAAACCACAACTGTTGATGCTGTTTTCTCGCGTCTCTTTAAATAGTGCCAAAAACCTTCTGCTCGCAAATAGCTCGAGCTCGAGCAGGACTGTCTTCTAATTCCAGTTCCTCTGTCTTCTCCAGAACGGGAGTCTCCCGGACCTGTACTCACGTAGAAACAAGGTCGGGGTCGCCGGATGTTGTTCCGACGAAACCCTCCGACGCTCAAGTCGAGAATCGGGTTGTTCTTTGTGTATCCCTCTTAGTTAGAGAGACCGGAAGAATGAGAATGATATTTTTTGCCTTCCTTTTTTAATAATAGAATTTTCGGGGAATCAGTATGAAGGGAAGCAAGGATAGGAAGAACCTGTGTGAATTTTCGGAACCTCTGCAATTTACCTGTCCGTTTTATTTTATCCTCCATTTTTCCCGCCTTTCTCTCCGAGAGCATCCGCTCTCGCTCGCTGGTGTCCGGGTCCCTCCGACAACCGGATTAGCGTAATATTCCCTGGGATGCGCTGATCGTCTCCTTAACTTGGTTCACATGGCCGGATCATCATGTTGGGCATGCGCGCAGGAATGATAACACCGCGGGGGCATGTGCCGACCATCTGAGCAATGCATCGCCACCATACCAAGTGGGGCCCCGATCGGACATCGAAGGTGTTCGGGATTCCGAGGAAACGGCCTGACCGCCTCGAGCCGGGTCTTACGCTCCATTTGTCCTATGATTGGCGTGAGCCCAGCTGTGCTCGAGAACTTGACCGCAGCTGAGCGTAAAGGAGAGCTCTGGGTCTCGATCGAGCCTCGATGACCTCGAGCGAGCAAGAGAGCTCTGAGCTCTGGACGGCTTGAATTCCTCGACCTTGACCAGCTTTGATGTCTAGTGAGATCGCCTTCGTGCGTGGTCGGGACTTCCGCCGAGCTGGGTTGGCCTCGGGTACTTTATTCGAGCTGGAAGGGCCTCGAGGAGACCTGCCAGATATTACCCAAACACCAGTCCCCCAGTTTCTAGTCTTTTGAGTGAAACGAGATAAGATTGGAAACTTATTAGTGATGGGCGGACTTCCCGACCTTTAACACTTCCCCACGTTCCCCAGTTGTCTTCCGCTTCCATCATTTCGCATTTAATGCGGGACACGTGGACAGATTCTGACCGTACGTTCAAATTTTGAAGGGACGTTACTCGAAAGGTCGCGCCCCTTGATCTACATGCCATCTGCTGAAGAGACGCACCTTTTCCCTTTCCTCTTTTAAAAACCCTTGATTTCTTCACTGTACTTCCTATTGCTCATTTTTACTCAAACCCGAATTTTTCTTGCAAGTGTTTCCTCGTCTTCCTCTTCCGTGTCAAGGCGATTTTCGGTCGTGTAAACCTTTCTCTGTGTTCAGGTACAACCCTTCTTCTTTCTATTCTCATAATTCTTCCTTTTTCCTGGTCTCTGATTCCATTTGGGTAGATTATTTTCTAGGAAAATGTCCGTACCCAAAGAAGCCTGTGAATGTCCCCCGAGGAATCTTCCTCTTTAGTCAAGCAGAGCCCCTTAAGATAATTCCCGTGAGGGATTCTAGTTCGGATGGCATCGCCTGCGTGTAGCCCAACCACATCGTGGAAAGGGCCACCAAAAGTCCGAGGCAGTGGATACCCCATCGACCGGATGAGATGTGAAACCACCCAATTAGATTCGATAGGCTTAGCATACCTACCATATAACTCGATAATGTAGATTTAAGTGTCACGGCAGGTGATATCCCCACCGTCCCCTCAAGGTATACGACCTTCCATCCTGAATGCTTCAAACGGGGTCAGCCGCTCTCCAACCTTATTTTGCCCGGGTTTTGTTCAGATTTCGTCCGCCCCGGCAGCTTGAACCCGAACGAGTGAGGGTCCTTTCCTGACTTTTGTGTCATGGAAATGGTGCACTTGGGTGAACCCCAGTAGTGGAAATAAAGCACCAGATCGCTTGAAGTGCAGCCAAGCGATGCCGGTCGGTACTACCTTACCTCCAACTAAGTGGTAAAACCCATCACCGACCTCCCAACTTCCTGTGGCAACCTGAAGAGCAAATTCTTCTTCGCTGGGGATTGGGCATCAGCACCTCTCACCGAGGGATCCCTTCTGCCTCTACAGCATTTTTGCACCCGTGTTGTTTATCTATCCGTGAATTCTCATTTTAGTTCTTCCGCTCAGATCCGTTCTCATTATTTCGCCTTGGCTGCTTTGTAGTTTCGGTGCTTCTTTCGTAATCGGAAGAGCTCGAGCACACGCGAAGACCGCGACTTGACAACGCCGTGCTCAGACAGTGAGCCGCTTACACCCCAAAATTTTTTGAATTTGGTCCGTGCCGTGGGAAGACAATGAGGGGTACGCGAGACGATGCATAAGGCAGTAGGATCGCCGGAAAGTGAGCACTTCAAGAGACCACGAGCTAAAACAGATGCTCCACCTCCACCGCCGAGCTCCCCTTCCGCTCAAGAGTAGCATGAGCAGGTAAGCGTCCTCTCGCAGCGTAGAGGATCAGCGGCCTCACCGCCTCAACCCGAAAGTGCGCTGGAGCAGTGGTCTACCTACCGCTACCGAGCCTTACTCGAGGAACTTTACCGGGCGATGGATGATGATTCTTGACGGGCTCGGAGTCCCATGATGCCGACGAGCTATTTAGTGCTCTTCAGCCTCCTCCCGAACTTCAACTCGCTGCGACTGTGCTCAAGGCCAAGACCCAAGACTCTCGTGAGGAGCTTCGAGCAGTAGATCTCTGAGCTCGGAGCAGACCGCTGAGCAGCTGAAAGAGGAGAACACGAGGCTTCAAGAGGAGAACGCAACCTTTGCAGAGAGGACAATGGTTCCGACTCTAAGTGTTACCCGGGCCTGCAGGGAGCCGATCATCATCCGCGAAGAGTCGATCGAGACCTCAAGGATTTGGACACCTGCAGATCCTCCTTCGAGTAAGACCATGCAAGGGAAAACTTTTCGCCTCCAAGCGGCGATAGATGCTTAAGGTCCAACTGCAAACCGAGTACAACAACGGGGTGGACTTCAGCCATGACCGCCTCATGTATGCCTTGGGCAAGGTACATCTCGAGGTCGACCTGCCTAAGGTCTAAGCTGGTGTTGCCGAGTACATGCGCATTCACGACGCCCCCACCCAAGAGTCTGAAGCTTCTTCTTCCGAGCCCCGTGACCGACCCGGGAAGTTGCTCCTCTCTCGCTGCTGACGCTCCTCCCGCCGCCGGAGATGCTCCTCCCGCCGCCGCCTCCTCGCCGCTGCCGATGATGCCCTTGCTGCCGCTACCGATGGCGCCTCGCTCGAACTATATTTTTCCTTTTATTTTTTTTATTATTATTCCTCAGTACTTGTAATCATTTCAATGAAATAAAAAGGCATATATTAAACAACTCATTCTTGTACTCGTGTGTATATTCTCGTGTCTTGTGCGTGGATTGACTTCATATACTTGCTAAGTGAGAATTTTGTAAGTTGTTGGACTTTTTATTTTATTTTATGCCCAAGTGTATCATCGCATGTATGATTCTTTAGACTTATGCTTGGCAAAGATTTACCTCGAAGTTAGGCTAGAAGCCTTCTACCGCTTCGTGAGCTCTCGGCCTTTCCGGATCGACGCTCGCCTCGTGCTTTGTGGCTTTTTATATTACGAGCTCATTTATTTTGAGCCCAATTTTGGTTCATGTTTAAATTCAATGTAATCTAATCTCCTCAAGGCTTCTTCTTGCTCGAGCCTACAATTGGCTCTCGCTCTAAGACCGTCCCACCTAAAGCTTAGGCTTGGGACTTCGGCCTCTATGTTGTCATCATGAGCCACCGCCTACCAGAATCAGCTATGTCTCAAGACCGTCCCGCCTAAGGCTTAGGCTTGGGACTTCCTACCTTAGCTGCTTCATGAGCTTCTTCCGCCGGCCTCGCACTGGCCTCGTTAGGCACTGGCCTCGCCCAAGGCTTAGCTTGGGATTTCCGGCCTTAGCTGTTTTACGAGTTTCTTCCGCCAGGCTTGCATTGGCCTCGCTAGGCACCGTCCCCGCCTAAGGCTTAGGCTTGGGACTTCCTACTTAGCGTTTTAATGAGCCGCTCGCCGGCCTCAGACTGGCCTCGCTAGTACCGTCCCGCCCAAGACTTAGCCTTGGGACTTCCGACCTTAGCTGCTCTTCACGAGCTTCTTCCGCCACCAGACTGGCCTCGCTAGTACTCGTCCCCGCCTAAGACTTAAGCTTGGGACTTCGACCTTAGTGCTCTTTACGAGCTTCTTAGCTTCAACTTGAATTTATATTACAAATGTTTTGCCTACTCTTACATATTTGAGTTTTTACACATCCCCATTTCTGAAGGAATTTTATATTAACGCTCACAATGCAAGGAAACTCATCTGAAGTATTTCATCAAGAGTCATGTGCTCCACGCCCTCGACCTCCTCGCTCATCTGGATGAGCTAGCCGGTATGCTCCTCGGTCCGACTATTCGAGTGACTCGACAAGGACCTTCCCAATCCTACCCTAACACACGCCGCTTCTGTCCTTCGTGTTCTGTCGACTCTTCCGAGTACCCAATCACCCACTTGAACCCGTGAATGTGCACATTTCGGCTGTAATAACGAGCCACCTCGTTAATATTCTCGCGATCTTAAGCAATGACCCTTTCTCTCTTTCTTCCAAAGAAGTCCGCACCGCACACATCCGCTCGTTGCTTTCACGCTCATCAAGTTGTTCCGCTCGGCAGGCCCCCATTCCTATTTTATCGTGAACAACCGCTTCGTGTCCAAACACCAAGGAGAATCGGGTCTCTAAGGGCTGCTTTGCGCAGTGGTTCTATAAGCTCCATAGGATACTGCAGTACTGTCCACCCATGCTCCTTTGCTCGCCAAGTCCGGGTCTTTGTGAGATGTTTTACGGTCTTGTTCGCGGCTTCTACTTGTCCATTGGTTCATGGGTGCGAGGGAGAGCAAAACTTCAACTCTATCCCCGTGATTTCAGCGTAAGTCCCCGAACTTGCCGCTATCAAACCTGCCTCCTATTGTCTCGTGACCAATGCACTGAGGAATCCCATACCTACAATCACATTTTTCCAAACGAAGTCGCTGGTTTTACCTTCGTGACACCGCTCAAGGCTCCCACTCGACCCATTCGGTGAAATAATCGATCACGACTACGGCGTGCGTGGCGATGCTCTCCCTTCTAAGCAGTGGTCCGATCAAGTCAATTCCCAATCGAGCAAACTACCATGGTGAGTTCATCACCGTAAAGTTCTCCTGAGGTCGAAGTTGGTAATCGGCAAAACTCTGGAAACTCTTGCAGCCTCGGTCTTCTCCCGAGCATCTCGATGCACGCGGGCAAAAGTATCCTCGCCTCAAGGCCTCGAAGCCAAGGACCTCGCTACCGAATGATTCCCGCAAATTCCTTCATGTATCTCTTGAGGACATAATCGCCTCCTCCCGGTCTAAGCATCGCAGCAAGTGGAGGGTGTATCCCCGCCTCATACGTAACTCCATCGATCAAAGTGTACCGGACACTTTACATTTCAACTTCCCGGCTCGCTTTCGTCGACATGCAACACCCTTCCTCGAGGTAAGAAACGATTGGCTCCATCCAGTGTTGCTCATCGATAAGCTCATCACTCGTCCCCCTACTCGACACTCGAAGCGTGTCTTGATTTCCAAAGAGATAGACTTCGGATTTTAGTGGTCTGATGCTGCCGCCATGCGAGCTATCATATCACTCAAAAATTCTTTCCCTCACGATTTGTTCCACCTCGATACTCTGAAACCGCCTATTACCGCTTCACCTTCCGTAGTAGGCTTCCATCTTCTCCCTTCTCCCTGAAGCTTGCCAGGTGGTTTGTCACCACCGCGAGTCCGCTTCAAGCTTTACCTCTTCTTCTTTACTACCGAGGCGAGCTTCAATCCCGCTATTACTGCCTGCACTCTACCCGATTGCTGGTAACTTCAATTCCAATTTCACAACAGACAGCATCTCCGCCTCTTCGTGACTAAGCGAGCACAACTCCCGCCTCGCCTCCGATTTCCACAAGATCCATCTATCGTGACTATCCATGTGTTGGTCGAGGCTCTGAATCCGTGGAGCTCGCTCTCCTTCTCCTCATCCTCGCAGCAGCACTCGACCACTAAGTCGGCCAAGGATCGAGCTTTTATAGCCGCTCGAGGTTAGTGAGATCGATGTCGATCCATCGAGCTCCACCGACCATTTCACCAACCTTCTGGAGGTCTCCGGCCCGCATCGAGTCCGAGTGGTCGGTTTGTTGAACCACCACCGAATGTGTCTCGAAAATAAGCGCCTCGCCTGGTCGTCGCGACCAAGGCCAAGGCTCATTTCTTCATCAGCTGATATCGAGTCTCATCTTCTAAGCAAAGCTCGCTTCAGTAATAAATGCGGTAGTGCACCCGACTCTTCCCTTACCGTAATCGAGCTCGCTGCTCTATTGGGACACAGACAAGCATGTAAACAATACTTCCCGCCGAGGCGTGGATAATAATGGAGCTTCAAAGAATATTCTTTCAACTCGCTGAACGCCGTCAGATCTCAAGGCCCACTTTGTCTTCCTCGCCTTTCTTCATTTCCCGAAGAAGACTCTAGATTTATCCGTAGCTCGAGATACGAACCCGCTGAGGGATGCCAGCTCACGGTAAGACTTCAGTATCTCCTCGAGGCTACTGGGACCTCATTTCCACCATCGCTCTTATTTTCTCCGGATTAGCCTCGATCCCTCTGTGATTGACCATGAAGCCTAAGAATTTTTTCGAACCAACCCCAAAGGCACATTTCTCTGGGTTTAACTTCATCCCAGACTTTCTTAAAAGTGCAAAGGTCTCCTCTAAATGCCTTACATGCTCCTCCGCTCTTTAGACTCGGTGATCATATCATCCACATATACCTCCATCGTTCGACCGATCAATGGCTTGAAGACCTTGTTCACCAGTCTCTGATATGTTGCCCCTGCATTCTTCAAACCAAAAAGCATGACCGGTGCATGGGAATCTGGTTATATCCTGAGAATGCATCCATAAAACTAAGCAGCTCGTGCCTCGCCGTAGAATCCACCACTGGTCTATCTTTGGCAATGAAAGCTATCTTTGGGCAAGCCTTGTTCACATCCGTGAAGTCCACGCACATTCTCCATTTTCCACTTGTCTTCTTCACCAGCACCACATTCGAGATCCATTCGGGGTAGGAGACCTCCCTTATGAATCCCGCTTTCAGCAGCTTCTCCACCTCGCAATTTATGGCCTCATATCTTTCTTGGTTGACGCATCTCCTCTTTTGCCTCACTGGCTTGACATCTTTCCGTATTGCCAGCCTGTGACACACCACTTCTGGGTCAATCCCGGGCATATTCTCATGCGTCCATGCGAACACATCCACGTGTGCTCGCAGACACTCCACCAGCTTTTCTTTCAACTGCTCGCTAATGCTCGAGCCGATCCAGATTTTCTTTTCGGGGTCATCTCGCCTCACCTCGACCTCCTCCAGCCTTCTACGGCCTCCTGCTCCATTCTATAAATTCCCCCGAGTCTAAGCGAGGTTATCTCAGATGGTTTCTTTGGTCGCTACAACAGTAGCAACTTCTCGCCACCCTTCGGTCGCCATTCACGACCCTCACGTACCCCATTCACTCGATACTTTAGTGCCAAGTAATGGTGGATAGCACGCACCGGTCGATCCTCATAAACGGCCTCCCTAGTATTTCCTGGTATGGGTCGGCTTCATCTACCACCACAAAATCCAAAGATCATGTTCTTTTCAAAAGGCCTCGAGCCCATGGTTACCGCCACCTTTATGATTCCTGCAGGTATCGCCTTCCTCCCGAATCCTTTCAAGTAAGTGCTCGTCCGCTGAGGCTCGCGACTGCTATTCCCAAATCCTCGAGTGTGGATTCAAGAGAATATCCACCGAGCCTCCCGAGTCTACTAGTATTCTGGCCGACTTCCTTGTTACCATGTTAGCTTCACAACCGTGGCATCCTCGTGAGTACAGAGATCCCTCCTCGTCTTCCTCCGTCCACATAATTGGCACATGCGTGACCTTGGCCTTTTTGGCAACGGGGGCAGTGAACAGGACCTCTCAGCCGGCGGCGGCTTATCTGCAATAGTTCTTCCGAGCCCTGATTGAACTTCCTACCATCGTGGGCCCTCCTGAGATCACCCTCGTGGCCGGTGGTTCTAAGTCTATTTAGTAAGCTCGATCATCTTCCTCAGATTGTTGCTCAACCACCGGATGTCCTCCTTCAATAAACTCGTCCAAGTACCGATTCCTAGCCGATCCTCCACTCGGTTTTTCAAATCACTAGATCGTGATGTGGAATGGCCGTGGTCACCATGGAAATGGCGTAACCGCCTCGTCTCGCTTTGCACACCGACTTGGCTATCAGTGTCGGGCTCAAGAATCCTCGCCTCACCACTGCAGTATCTCTTCAGAGATACCTTCAACCTCGTATCGCCTGTAGCTAGGCTCGCCTCCACCACCGTATCGCCTCGATCCCTCGAAAACTTATCGCTGGGGTGGCAATCGACGATCCGCCTCGCTGTGGTTTACCACAGTCCGCTGCGTGGTTGGTCATGGGATGGGTTGTCGTGACCGACGCTAGTACTCCCGCGATCCAGCCTCGAGACCTGCGGGTGGCAGGGAATCATCCGCGTGGAGGAGCTCTCCGTAGTGGTCAGATGGGCAACCTGGTCCCTTGTTGCTTTAAGCTCGCGCTTCTGGCAGGACCTCTTTCTCCTTCCTCTTCGCTCCATTGCCTTGTTTACTTCTCACTTTACACCTTTTCCTCTTCAATTACCATATCCATCTTTACCTGCTCATATGCGTCCGAATATGAACCGGATCGAGGACTTCGCAGATTATACCATGGTCTCCCTATCCGGATCCCGTCCTTCGCCCTCTCAGCTGGGATGATTAAACGCGCCAAGATCTAGTACCGATCTTGGTACCTCTCGACGAACTCCCGAGGGATTCTCCTCCCTCCGCCTTACTCCGACAGCCCATCATATCATCTTCGGGTTATCGCGCCCAAACCGCCTCCGCAAATTCCCTACACATCCGTTCAAGCTCCGGATGCTTCCCGCAGCAGCTCGCAGACCATTCTCTCGCTCTTCCCTCAAGAGTGAGCGGAAGGCTCTGCACCTCGGCCGCCGACAAACCCCGCGACTCGCCATGTCGCTGAACCGCTCTATGTGCACCAACGGATCGCTTTTCCCGAGAATTTCAGATCCGGAAGCGAAGTCACGTGGATCGTGACACCCATGATCTCCGCTGAGAGTGGGACTCGTTGTCCAAAGATTATTCTCCAGCTTTGGCTCTTTCTGCTTCCCTGAGGTCCTCCACAACTCAGTGCTAACCCACGCACCTCCCTCCAGCCTCTTCCGCACGGGAGGTCGAGGTCAGATCCTCGCAAGTGCCGACGAGACCCTCTTTCCTCCATGTTTGTCTCATCCCTCACGACAACGTTTGATGCCCTAGGTCTTTGGGCTTCATCTCCCACATTTTCCCGAATGGGAGCGTTCCTCACGACCGGATTCTGTGGACGCCATTACATGCTTTTCTCTATCCATCCCTGAGTTCTTGTAATATGGAGGTCAGAGTCTCCATTTGTTTCTCCATCCGATCCATTCTTTCTTGGATCTCCCTATTCTGAGCCTCATTGGCCACTTCTCTCAAATTCACCGATTCCTCTGAACTCACACCTCTTCGGCTGTTTCCTCCCATCATTGCGTTGTCTCTCCTGAACGTGTTGGGAAATCGGGCTTTTTGAACTGATCCCCACAGACGGCACCAAAAAATGTTGATGCTATTTTCTCGAGTCTCTTTAAATAGTTCCAAAAACCTTCTACTTGCGGATAGCTCGAGCTCGAGCAGGACTGTCTTCCAATTCCAGTTCCTCTGTCTTCCCCAGAACGGGAGTCTCCCAAACCTGTACTCACAGAAAACAAGTTCAGGGGTCGCCGGATGTTGTTCCGGCGAAAATCCTCCGACGCTCAAGTCAGGAATCGGGTTGTTCTTTGTGTATCCCTCTTAGTTAGAGAGACCAAAAGAATGGGAAGGGTATTTTTTGCCTTCCTTTTTGAATAATAGAATTTTCGGAGAATCAGTATGAAGGGAAGCAAGGATAGAAAGAACCCGTGTGAATTTTTGGAACCTCTGCAATTTACCTGTCTGTTTTCTTTTATCTTCCATTTTTCCTGCCTTTTCTCTACGAGAGCATTCGTTCCCGAGTCAGTGGTGTCTGGGTCCCTCTGACAGCCGGGATTAGCGTAATATTCCTGGGGATGCGCGGCTGTCTCCTTAACTTGGTTCACATGGCCAGATCATCATCGGCAACAGTACTGCCACCATACCATGTGGGGCCCTGATCAGACATCGAAAGGTGTGCGAGATTCTGAGGAAACGGGTCAGACTGTCCTGAGCCGGGTCTTACGTTCCATTTGTCCTATGATTGGCGTAGCCCAATTGTGCTCGAGAACTTGACTGCAACGAGCAGAATGGAGAGCTCGGGTCTCGATCAGCCTTCGAGCTCTTCATCCTTGTCCAGCCTTGACCGGGCTCGATGACCTCGAGCGGTGCAAGAGAGCTCTGAGCTCGGACGGCCTCGAATTCCTCGACCTTGACCCGCTTTGACGCCCAGTGAGATCGCCTCAGTGCTAGTGGTCGTGACTTCGCCTGCTCGGGTCGGCCTCGGGTACTTTATTCGAGTTGGAAGGGCCTCGAGGAGACCTGCCGATATTACCCAAACAACAACTTTTCCAACTGATGCGCTCAAGCTTGGCGCATGCGTCGACGTTCTTGGTGGTTTAATTCACATTGGTCTTAGCGACGGTGCTAAAGAGAAATGCTGCTCATTGCTTCACGGGCTAGCAGACTTAGATGCTGTAATATGTCTTTGCACTGCCATTAGAATTAAGGCTCTGATTGATGTTCTCGTACCCATCTCTTTGTAAGTACTTGTCAACGACTGTGGCAAACATCCGTGATGTAGCATATTGCGTATTGCGAGCAGGGTAACTTTTGGATGGCATAACTTTGACTACAGGTGTCTGTTTTCGGCATATAATATATCGTTTCGAAGCTTGCGACGAGACGAACAAAACTCAAAATGGCCAAAGCCATTCTAGTTTATGCTTGGCCCGAAAATTCTTTTTCTTTCTTAGTCGTTTTTAGATTTTAAGATTTTTTCTTATTTTTCTTTATTCTTCTAGGATTTTTATTGTTTTTTTCTACGACTCGGATTTGTTTTGTATTTTCTTTGCCTTTCTTATTTTGAATAGGAGAATTTTATTATAAGATTATATTTCAGATTTGCGTATTTTGGTAAATTTGTGATTTTTGGGCTTGGAACTTCAAAACGTTAGTTTTATTCATTCAGTTTTTCTTTCAATAAAATTTATATTATTAAAAAACCTTTGGTTTTTGTTTCAATAAACATTAAGCTTCCATTTCATTAGTTGGTATCAGAACAAGTTCACTTGTCATCATGGTACGACTACATGAAGAAAGGAGTAACCGTTCCGGTGACGCTGATCAAGGAATGCAGATAACATCTGTGGAGACTATTAGACAAATGGTCACAGAAACAGTCATGTAAAACAGGGACAATGCGAAAAATCTAAGGTTGGCAGCGATAGAGCAAGTAATCGAGGGTCTCACGCTTTTTATAAACAATAGAGAGAAGATTGTGGGAAATAGACAACTGTGAGGAAATTATTGAACCATAGGAACAACCTCAGAATAATTACCGTGCAGCAGTAGTATGTCAGGGCATTAGTCAAAAGTAGCTCCTCAGAATTTAGAACTACGGGAAGAGTTCGGATTGCAGGATTAATATTGATATCGCAGATTTCCATGGTGGGATGTATGTTGAAGAATTTTTAGACTGGATAGCGGATGTAAAAAACTTCTTCCAGTGTATGGATATTCCCAGGATAAGCGGGTTAAGCTTGTGGCATTCAAATTGAAGGGCGTAGCATCTGCATGGTAGCCAAGCTTATAGAATTGCAGAAGAGTTACAGGGAAGCCATTAATCAAGTCATGGCCTAGAATGCAGAGGTTGATGAAGGAGTATTTCCTTCTAGCAGATTACCAGTAGCAGTTGTATGTGAAGTATCAGAATTGTAGGCAAGAAAATCGTAGTGTGGATGAATATACAAAAGAATTTTACCGTCTGCATACAAGAAATAATATGGATGAGCCAGAGTTTTGAAATATCTTGGCGGATTGAAACAAGAATTGTAAGATGAGATTGTATATGTGATTTGGGACATTGATACAACGGTTGCTAGGGCAAAGGAGTTAGAAGAACGAAAACAGTGTGTTGTTTTCAAGGCCCAGCAGCGGCAATTCACTAGAATGCAAAGCAAACCAAGTAGTGTTGAGTTTAGAAATAAGCAGAAAGCATAGGCCAATAATAGTCAGGCACAATAACCAGTACAGTAGCAACTAAGGCAGCAACCATCAAGGTAGCAGCCAGCAAGGTAGCAATTCCAACCATAGGTGCAGAAAAACTCATATGCAAAGCCAATATTGAATAAGTGTTTAAAGTGTGGTGAACCAGGACATCGATCGAATGAATGTCATCAAAAAAATTTGAATTTGGTGGATGCTGAAGTTGGAAAGACAGATGCGAATGATGAAGTGGATGATTAAGAAGCCTTGGGGTTTGAGGTTGATGAAGAAGAGTTGTTGAATTGCATTGTGTAGAAAATTTTATTAGCTCCAAAGTTTGAAGAGGATAATCAGCGTAATAAAATTTTCAGAATACGTAGTACTATTAATGATAAGGTGTGCAACGTGATAATTGACAGCGGCAGTAGTGAGAATATAGTGTCCAAGACACTGGTTAATATAATAAGACTTTCGATAGAAAAATATTTAGCACTTTATAGAATTGGATGGATAAAGAAGGGTACAGAAAACGTGAGTGACGTAGGTGTGTCGAGTTCTTTTCTCCATTGGAAAGGTATATAAGAGTGATGTGGTGTGTGATATAGTGGATATAGATGTATGCCATGTATTATTGGGCAGACCTTGGCAGTTTGATGTCGATACAGTCCGTAGGAGAAGAGATAATGTGTATGAGTTTTGGTGGAATAGTAAGAAAGTTCGTTTGGTACCTTTGACAAACAAAAAGAAAAATTCTAAGGTCGAAGGAATGAATTTTTTGGCTATTATCAAGAACCATCTAGAGGAAGATTGCGATGGGTCAAGAAGATGCAGAAAGAGGATAAACTTTTAGAAAAGGCTATTCCTGAGGAAGTACAACCCTTGTTGGCTGAATTTGCTGACATTACATCATTGGATATACCGGATAGACTACTACTTTTGCGAGATATTCAGCATCTTATAGACTCGGTCCCCTGTGCAAGTTTACCTAATTTGCCCCATTATCACATGAGTCCACATGAGTATGCGATTTTGCAAAAACAAATTGATGAGTTGTTGCGTAAAAGATTTATTCGTGAGAGCATGAGCTTATGTGCTGTACCAGCATTGTTGTTGCCTAAAAAGGATGGAAGTTGGCGAATGTGTGTGGATAGCAGACGAATCAACCAGATTACCGTGAAGTATCGTTTTCCTATTCCTACCCTGCGGATTTGTTAGACCAGTTGGACGGTACTCGAGTTTTTTCAAAGATAGATTTGCGCAGTGGGTATCATCATATTCGAATTAGGTCGAAAATGAATAAAAGACAGCGTTTAAGACAAAAGAAGGGTTGTACGAGTAGTTCGTGATGGCATTCGAATTGTCCAATGCACCAAGTACCTTTATGCATTTAATGAACTCTGTTCTTAAACAATTTTCCTGAAAATTTGTTGTGGTATATTTTGATGATATTTTGGTGTATTCTGCTGATGTGGTGACACATTTGGAGTATTTAAGGATAGTTCTAGAAGTGTTAAGAAGAAACAAGCTTTACATTAATCTGAAGAAGTGTAGTTTCCTATAGAATAATGTAGAGTTTTTGGGTTTTATTGTTGGTGTGGATGAGATTCAGACTATTGAGTCAAATATACAAGCCATTAGAGATTGGCCTACGCCCAAGACAGTAGGTGAATTTAGGAGTTTTCATGGCCTGGCAACATTTTATAGGAGGTTCATTCGCGGCTTTAGTACAGTAGCCGCACATATTACAGAGTACTTGAAGAAAGGAAAATTCAAATGGGGAGAAGAAGAAGAGGCTAGTTTTACTTTACTAAAGGAAAAGTTGTGCACCGCTTTTGTATTGGCTTTATCGAATTTCAACAAATTATTTAAAGTTGAATGTGACGCTTCTGGAAAAAGGAATTGGGGCTGTTCTTTCCTAAGAAGGGCGACCAATTGAGTATATGAGTGAGAAATTGAATAAAGCACGACAGAATGGTTTACTAACAACAAAAAGTTTTATACTATCCTTAGAGTATTAAAGACTTGGGAGCATTACTTGATTCAGAAGGAATTTGTGCTCTACAGTGATCACCAAGCACTAAAGTATTTTAATAGCCAGCCGAACCTGAGTAAGTTGCATGCAACATGGGTGAGTTATATGCAGAAGTTCACTTTTGTCTTGAAGCATAAATCTGGGCTGCAAAATGAAATGGCAAATACGTTAAGTAGGTGAGCAAATTTACTAGTAAATCTAGTAAATGAAGTTACTAGTTTTGAGTGCTTGAAGGAATTGTATGCAGAAGATGATGACTTTGCAAGCAATTGGGATAACTGTATTAACCATCAAAATATGGAGGATTTTCTAGTACATGATTGATACTTATTTAAGTCCAACCAGTTATGTGTGCCTCAGAGTTCTTTGCGGGAACAAATAATCTACGAGTTGCATAGAAGAGGATTAGGCGGACATATGGGACGAGACAAGATTAAGGCACTTGTACAAAAGCGTTATTATTTGCCTCAACTAAATAGGGACGTGAGCAAGATTGTGTAGAGTTGTTGGATTTGCCAAGAAGGTAAGGGACATGCGCAGAATACTGGTTTGTACATGCTTTTACATGTTCCTAAAAATATTTAGTTAGATTTGTCCATGGATTTTGTGTTAGGGTTACCGCGCACAAGGACGGGTCGAGATTCAGTATTAGTTGTAGTAGACAGGTTTTCCAAAATGGCACATTTCATTTCATGCAAGAAGATTGAAGATGCTGCTTTAGTGGCACATTTATTCTTTCGGGAAATAGTGCGTTTGCATGGGATTCCAAAGACTATCACTTTGGCATGCAGTTGCAGTTTAGTAGTACTTTCCATCTACAGACAGACGGGCAAACCGAGGTGGTCAATCGCACTTTGGGTAATATGTTACGGTGTGTGTGTGGTGACAAGCAACGGAACTGGGAAGCTGCATTACTTCAGGTTGAATTCGCTTACAATAGCATGGTGAATCGATCAACTGGCAAGGCTCTTTTTGAGATTGTCTATACTAGTTCTCCAAGATAAGTTTGTGACTTGGCTATTATACTACTAGCAGCTGCAGTTGGGGAATGCAAAGCAGTAGATAGTACGTCAGAAAAGGCTTTGAAGATTCAAGCAGAAGTTCGAGCTCACTTAGAGGTTGCCAATGCAAAGTACAAGGCTGAAGCGGACAAGCATCGACGTAAGAAAGTGTTTGCTGAAGGTGATTTAATGATAGCATACATAGCCGACGTCGATTTCCAGGCATTCGCGTCAAATTGAAAAAGTGCAAGTATGGACCATTTTGCGTGGCTCGGAAAATTAATGATAATACTTATGTACTCTAATTACCTGAAAATTGGAATATCTCTCACACTTTCAATATAGTTTATTTATTTAAATATTATTCCGACGATGAAGAGTTGTGCGAGCCCAACTCGAGGACGAGTTCTTTTCCAATTGAGAGGGACTGATGCAGCATATTGTGTATTGCGAGTAGGGTATCTTCTGAATGGTATAACTTTGGCTACATGTGTCCATTTTCGGCATATAATATATCGTTTTGAAGGTTGCGACGAGTCGAACAAGACTTAGAATAAGCAAAGCTGTTCTGGTCTGTGTTTGGCCTGAAAATTCATTTTCTTTCCTAGTCATTTTTAGATTTTAAGATTTTAAGATTTTTTTCTATTTTTCCTAATTCTTCTAGGATTTTTATCTTTCTTTTTCTACAACTTGGATTTAATTTTCGTTTTCTTTGCCTTTGATATTTCGGATAGGAGAATTTTATTATGAGATTATATTTATGATTTGCCTATTTTGGTAATTTCGTGATTTTTAAGTTTGTTATAAAAGGACTTCAAAGCCCTAGTTTTATTCATTCAGTTTTTCTTTCAATAAAATTTATATTATTCAGAAACTTTTAGTTTTCGTTTCAATAAACATTAAGCTTTCGTTTCGCCAATCCACCAGCAGGATTTAAGTATCCTACCAATTAATTGGTGACGGCCCATGCATATCATGCAGTTTGCTTGAAAAGGACATCTTAATTGACCATATTAACAATTTCTATGTTAATAGTTTCGTTTGTTTTCTCATAAAAAAAATAATAATAACGTGTGAGAGCTTCAAGTTGGTAGTACTTAAAGGCACGTGCATTTGAACTTATGTCTTATTCAATGGTGATATCGCTTATTAGTTGTGAAACCAATATTGTAGGGTGTGCAATGCAAAAAGAAAAAAAGAATGTTGTCGAATAAATATTATTTATTGACAAATCCTTTGGCATTTTTCTTCTTAGGGAGACTGACATTTTATTTCCTCTTAAAATTTATTTTTACCACTTTAATTTTTGGTAGATGTTTAATACCTTGTTCCATTTTGATGTTTGATCTGTTACTAAAAAAGTACACTTTTGAATGGTAAAACTGTAAAAGTTATATTTTAATAAAGAATTTAACAAATTTTAATTTGCAGAGGTTTAGGCTAGCAAATTTGGACATGAAAATGTCACATTTATTCTTCGGCAGTGTATTTTTCTATCGTCGTTTTAACTACAAAGATGAAATGAGAAAAAAAAAAATAGCTAATGGAAACTAAAAAGGTGAAGGCAAGGCTTAGGAGGGATTAAAATGCTAATTTCTTTTTAGTTTTTAGATTTTGAGTTAAGAGTTTGTTCAATTCTTACATTTAAAAAAAATTCAAGAAACCCCTGTTGTTTAACATATTACACTCCGATCCCTACCTTTTATTTTCTTTTACAATAATACCACTGCAATAATATTCTTGAGGATATTAATTAATAGAAAAATAGTAATTTATCAAATTAATCCTAAAAGTAATATAAAAATTTACAAAAACTTTTATATTATTATTTTACTTTTAGAATTAATTTGGTAAATTAATTTTCTATAAAGTAATTATTAGTAAGGTTGTTGCTCATGTACAAAAAATACTACTTCTTTCACATTGATATTTATTAGTTAATTTACTAATAAATAACTAATAGTTGATTTACTAATTAACTTTTTAATAAATAAATAAATTAATGTCAAGAATGTCTTTAGAAGGGTTAAAAGGGAAGAAAAGTAAGGGGTAGATTTGAGTTTTTTTTAAAAAATATAATGACTAAACGAATACTTAAGTCGAAATATAGGAATTAAAAGAACATTTACATGTCATATTAATTCTTTACTCATTTTATTTAATTTAATTTTCGGTCGCTTATGAGGTTCATTGAAAACAAAAAGTTATATTATTATTATTATTATTATATATTTTCAAAGAACATCTCAATCTAATTTGATGTCGATATCTATTTCATCTTTGACATTAAATTGTAAAATAAAAATCAAACTTTTTTGAGTTTTTATGGGTAAAAGAAAAAAAAAACACAGTTGTTGAGATTTTATGACCTTACTATCAATCTACTGTGATGTGTATATCTGAAAGTAGAAATATTAGAAAGTATGATTAGTATATAAAAAGAAAGAAACAATAAAACAGATTAGCATAGAGCAATCCCATAAAAAATGTAAAAACAAAAAAATTGCTTTATTGTCTGGATGACTGATGAGTACCACAAACCTCGTTCAGAATACAAATATATATATGTTGGCGCTACTCTATTCTAAGTTTTGGATTTTTAAAAGGCATGATTAGGATTCTCTACTCATCTAAAATTACATAACTTTTGACGAATTTATTGACTCATTTAAATTATTTTCCTATATATGATCGATATCCATTCCATGTTTATATTTTATTTTTATTAATTCACAGCTAAATAATTACCAACAAGAATTTAATTTGCTGGTGGAAGTCAGATAGAGAGAGAAACCTGTTCTGGAGTCCATCAATTTGTTAAGAAAAAAGTGAAGGCGGAAAAGAATGTGAAAAATTTCCTTCAATATTTCTTTCATTTGAACAAATGAAGTAGAATTATTGTTATCAATCGGAAGAAGAAAAGGGGAAAAAATGATGTGTCCGTGTTTGAAAATGTTTTCTCTTAATAATTGAATACAAAATATTGATTTGCAAGTTAAAATGCCTTAGATCGCAGCCCTGCCCACCCTTTGAAATTCTAGTGCATAAGTTACATGTTTTACAGTTGGTTAAGTTAATTAAAGAACTTACGATTCAAATTGCAAAAATAATACATTTAGATATACCAATGACTTATTAGTATTATTGTTATAATTATTTGACTGTTCTTTATACAGTAAAAACTATAGATAGTAATACTATACGTAAGAATAAATTTCACGTAATTATAAAAATTTATAACCTTAAATTTAATCAAATGTAGATATGAATAAACTCAATACTGTAGTAAGTTATAATTTTTTGAGATTTTGAATAAAAAAACCTATTTTGTATTGTGATATTACACATATTATATGCTGTTTGGAAACAATGATTTATTCTTTAGAATTATTTCTAAATCATTATACATTATTTATAGAATTTAAAAAGAATGCAAATACTTGGACTTAACTTTGCCTATAATACTACATAGATGGGTGTACTAATTTTTAAAATTACTTTTATCTCTTTCGTAAATATCTATACATTATCTACATCCTCTCCTAATAAAATTTTTTCCAATGTTTGTATCAAGCACGAAACAAAAAACAAATGGAAGTATCTGTAGCTGCATATCCGTTTCTAAAGCAACAAGCAGAGAAACTTGGCCTAATTAATAAGAAGGTAAGGCCTTATATTAGAAATAAGAATATTAATTAGTAAAGGCGCGTTAGCCTATCTATCATTAGTGACTGGCTTGGGTTTGTTCTTTGAGCCCCAAAGTCAATGAATCAACAAAAATTAAAAATTAAAATGATCCCATAATTCATTACTCTCTCTATAAAAGGCATTCATTCAATCAGCAATCCATCCCCAACTTAGCGAGCACAGCTCTTTAGATAGTGTATAAAAAAATTTCATCATGGGCAAATACAAGTTAGCCAGTTCCTTTATTCTACTCTTGAACCTGGGCACTTTGCTTCCTTCTCTAGCTTCTAAGACACCAAACTGTCCCCCACCGTCTTCTTCACCAATCCCCGAAACGCCACCACCTCCTCCACCGCCTTATGCGCCAAACCCAATCTCATCACCACCACCACCAACTGTTGCACAACCACCGCAACAGCAAACTTGTCCCATTGATGCTCTCAAGCTTGGTGCATGCGTCGATGTTCTTGGTGATCTAATTCACATTGGTCTTGGCGGCAGTGCTAAGGAGAAATGCTGCCCATTGCTTCATGGGCTAGTAGATTTGGATGCTGCGATATGTCTTTGCACTGCCATTAGAATTAAGGCTCCCAATCTCATCAATCTCCTCGTACCCATCTCTCTACAAGTACTTGTCAACGACTGTGGCAAGTATCCGCCAGCAGGATTTCAGTGTCCTGCCATTAATTGACAGTGATGGGTACGAGATAATTTTAAAAAAAAAGATTTTAATTGACCATATTAATAATTTTTATGTTACTCGTTTCGTTTGTTTCTCTTGAAAGAATAACAGTAGCAAGTGAGAGCTTCCTGTTAACAGTACTTGGAGGCATATGCGTGCGAACATATGCCCTGTTCAACAGTGATATCGCTTATTTGTTGTGAAACCAATATTGTATTGTCTGCAATCCAAAAAAAAAAAAAATGTATGTTGTGGGAATAAATATTGTTTATTGATAAATTGTTGGCATTTTTTGTAGGGAGAGTGACAATTTAGTTCCTCTTTTTTTTTTTATCACTTTAATTTTTAAAACCTCATTTTATCCTGATGTTTGAACAGTTGCTAAAAAGAAATACACTTTTGAATGATAAAAGTTACATATTAATAAATAATTTAACGGTTTTTAATTTACTGGATGTCTGGGATAATAAATTTGGATATGAAAATATCGCATTTATTCTTCAGCAATGAATTTTTTTTACGGTTGCACTCAACTGCATTCAATCATTTTTCGGCTGTGGACATAACAATTAACAAACTTGAAAATACACACACACACACATTAAGATCCATTACAAATAATGGAAAAGAATATGGTAGATTGGCAGGCATAAAAGTGAGACAAGTAAAAATATTAATTGGATTGGTTAGTAGGAGTTTAATTCTCATTCTCATCCAATAATCCTCCTCGTCTTTGTCAAGCATGAACATTTTAATTCTCTCTCTTAATTTTTCTCACTCTAAATGTATGTTTGGTTAATCAACTTTCAACATTTGGATTTTGTTCAATAGTTATAACCTCGCATACTGTAAGTTTTTAGGAAAAGATAACTAAGAAATATCTTAATGTTTAGTTTATTAAATCTAAAAGTGTAAATTGGTTCATGCATGAATTTAAGAGGCTTACATATTGAAAATACTTTTACAATAAATAATTTTATTTAAGGCTATATTGGGTGTAGGTTTATAGGATAAAATTTAATTTGTGGGCTCAAATAGTCCCATCCTATATTTTTTTTTGTTTGTTTTGGTAGAGGATCTCAATCTAATTTGATGTCAATATCTATTTAATATCTGGCTTTATATATTAATAGAAAATCACATTTTTTGTTTCTTATAACCTTAATACCAATCTAATGCGATGTGTATGTCAAGAGCTCGTAATAATTTTGCATATTATGAAGTCATGATTCTTCTTTAGCAGTAAATTTTAAAAGTTCAAATTTTAAGTTACAGATACAAATGGTAATTTAAAAAATTAAGTGGTAAAAGTGAAAAATTTAACAAATTAACTTCGTTTAAGTATTTTATCCCAAAATCTATTATTCCATTTTATTGAATATTATCAATTAAATAATATATATTCACTTTCCTTCTTTTTAGTAAAATAAACAATAGCTGTAATTTAAAATAAATTTGAAATTTACCTAATGATAATAATATAATATAATTAGCAAAGTAGTCCGGGCCGCATATCGATCATATAATTAGAATATATATATATATATATATATATATATATATATATATATATATATATGTAATTTCAAACTAATTAATGGATTACTTGATTTTATTATCTATCATTAGTGTGTTAAACTAAGAAATTACCATTAGTTGATTTTATTATTTATCATTAATGTGTTATTATAAGAAAGAAAATATTTTGAATTAATTGCAATTTTATTAACAAATTATCGTGAACACTCTAAAATTAAACTAATTAATGTTTTAAAAACACTCGTTAAAATCTTTACTAAACATGCCCTTTGAAATGATTTGGTGAAACACGGTTTTTATCAATCTTTTGTAATTTCAAAGCTTCTCACGTGAAAAGAATTTTCTTAATATTCTCTATAATTTTTCATGTGAAAATCATATTATATGCACATCTTTTTACATGTATAAGTAAATTTCATTATATATTATATCTATTTTAATCACTTGTTTTTTACTATAATTTAACGGTAAGATTTACCAAATACTCATACTTACTTTCAAAACTCATAGTACTTTTGAAAAATAAAATTTATCAAACACTTAACTAATTTTCTTTACAGCTGGTTATTTTTACAGCATAACTAACAACAATTATTTTAAAAATTATAACATTACCAAACTGGCCCTTAGCTAATCATACAAGTTCAATTCTTGGAGAAGGTGGGGTGGGGGAGGGGGTGAGGTTTAAAAATTAAATAGGATTTGACATTTTCTATTTTAAATCTTAGATCTTTAAAAGGCATGACTAGGATCTCTCCTTTTGAAGAATTTATTAACTAAGGTAAATTATTTCCATTATATATGATCGATGTCATATCCATTCCATGTTTACATTTTATTTTTGTAGACAAGTAAATAATTATGAATAAGTATTTGCTCGAAGAAGTTAGAGAAAGAGAGCATTCTAGTCTAGCGTCCATTAATGTGTTAACGAAACAAAAAGTGAAAGAGGAAAAAATAGACAAAATTCACTTCAATCTTTCTCTTATTTGAACAAATTAAGTACGATTATTGTTATCAATTGGAAGAAGAAAAGTGGAAAAAATTATGTGTACCCTGTTTGCACACATTTTCCCTCAATAATTGAAAAAAATATTGATTTGCATGTACATGAGGTGCCCTTGCAGCCCCACCTTTCAAAATTCTAATGCAGAAGTTACAATTTTTTTTTTTTAAAGGGAGGGTGCAGTGCCAGAGAGTTTTACCCTCCCACTCCCAAGACTCGAGCCCGGATCACTACTGAATCTAGAGCCGACTATGGCGGTCAACCCGACTACTGCTGGAGCTATCGCGAGGTTACAATTTGGTTGAGTTAATTAAAGAACTTACGTTTCGAACTGCGAAAAATATTATTGTTATTATTATAATCAATGACTTACTAGTGTTATTATTATAATCAAACGAATGTTCTTAGTATCAATGAATCCCAAGTTTATGTATTTAGCTAGTGGGAATTAAATAGGTGAAGGCAAGGGTTAGGAGGGATTAAAATGCTATTTTCTTTTTAGTTTATATATTTTGAGTTAAGTGTCTGTTCAGTCCGTACATGTTAAAAAATAAATCAAGACACCTCTGTTGTTAAACATGTTATAATCTTATCTTTACTTTTTCTTTTCTTTTATAATAATATCCTTGCAATAATATTATTGGGGATATTAATAAATAAGAAAAATAGTAATTTATTAAATTAACCTTAAAAGTAATATGAAAATTTACAAAAACTTGCATATTATTATTTTACTTTTAGGATTAATGTAGTAAATTAATTTTGTATAGAGTAATTATTAGTAAGATTGTTGCATATGTGCAAAAAATACAACTTCTTTCACATTGATATTTATTTGTTAATTTACTAATAAATAACTAATAGTTGATTTACTAATTAACTTTTTAATAGATAAATTAATTAAAAGGAAAGAAAAGTAACGGGTAGGAATGTGAAAAATTTAACTACATGGATGTTTTGAGGATTTTTTTTAAATATAAGGATTAAAGGAGTATTTAAATCAAAATATAGGAATTAAACAAATATTTACATATCATATTAATTCTTTTCTCATTTTTTTGTTAATTTTATTCTCGATCGCTTATGCGGTTCATTGAAAAAAAAAAGTTATATTATTATTATTTTTTATATTTTCAAAGAACATCTCAGTCTAATTTGATGTCGATATCTATTTCATCTCTGACATTAAATTGTAAGATCCACCTACGTTACAACCGTTATACCGCACCACACTTTTTGTCTTTATCTCACATAACCATTAGATTTAAGAGCCAGTGATCTAACGCTCAATAGATGGCCATGTTTTTATCAAAGCAAACCGGGAAGCCGGTTAAGAAAACCTAAAACTATTTGTAACAAAACTCAAGCCATGGTGGGTTACTTAGTTTTGTGGAAACGTACGGTTAGTATTGACTGTTGCATGAGGACTGTAGAGATGTAAACCGACGGTGACTGTGACTGTACTCACCGACACCTCGAAGTCGTCAACGGACCTTCTCCTTCCCAGTCGTTGCGTCGAACTGCAGAAGACCAAGTTCTGTCGGCGCTCTCATATGTCACTTTTGGAATTGGGTTTAATGGGTTTCAATTATTGAATGAACAGAAGAAATTTTTGTGAAGAGGGGAAAATTTTCGGAAATTAGTCAAGCATGGAAGGTTTAATATTCTTTTCTGAAATCTTAAATCATTTTGGATATTTGACTGCTTATGAATTTTGTTTTCTCCTAATGAATTTATGAGTGTTTTCATTTGGGATTTGTCTCAATGAAAGGTTTAGTTTATTTTATTTATATGTGGATCATTGAAGTTGGTGTTCTTGGTATTATAAAACTGGGTTGTTTGCAGGCATTGCAAGAATATTGACATTTTATGCCATGTTTGTCAATTTGAATAAAATAGGTGAAAACCCATTTGTCTGGTCTGTTCATGTACCTTTGACGTTTGTGAGTGATTTTGTAGTGGATTTGCAGCATGGTTTGTTGCTAAAAATACTTTGGTTATGAAGGGTAAAATGGTGTTGAAGATAAGTTGGAATTGAAATTAAAAGGGGTTTGAGCACTGTGATAATCATCCACTCTCTTTTCCTTTTTTTTTTTTAAGTACGTATAAAAAAGAAAGAAATATAAAATTTGTTTATAGGTTTACTTGTTTTTCGTGGCTTATACTTTGTTTAGATGTTCGTTTTTTTTCCTTTTCAAGCAGTAATATCAACAGCAGCTGCATAATACACATGGTCAATTAGCTACATACAGTTTGTTAGCTTGATCATTGAAGTATAGATTGAAAAAATGGCATAATATTTATGTTTCAGCATGTAATCACTTTTCAGTTAGGTATTTACTTTGCTTATTAGTTCAATTTTTATGGGATTGTGTGTTTTTTCTGTTTGGCATGCATTTTTTTTTTATGGAAAGTAGTTTAGTATTTATTTGAAAATAAATTAATTTATAGAACTTCTTGATATCGTAGTTGACCCCTTCCGATGGAAAATGGAATGTCAAAGGACAAGCTTCTGAATAAGGTGCGTAAAATTGGATTTGTTACATTTGAACTATGAAATGAATTCTTGGATTTGATTCATTTCCACTTCACAAATAGGTAAGAGTACAGCTTTGGTAAGTGGTAATAATTAATATCATCTTCCTTGGTAGTTCTATATTAATTGTCACTTCACTTGGAATGAAAAGATTGGATATGTTTGCGGAGATTAGTATTTGTATTTTGAAAATTATTTTTTGTGAAGATCTACTTTCATGCATTAATAATGTCTGAGTATTGTGTGAATTTCTGCGAGCTAAGCCTAGATCTATCATATGAGGGTTTTGGTACAGAAGTGGCCTGTGAATGTAATACTTACTTTTAACATTTGTTACCATCTTTGATAAGGAATATTCAGGGATGTTCACAGGAAGGTAATTGCATTCTTTTTTCTGATCATAGAAAGCAGACAAGGAAAATTGGAGTGGGAAAGAAATAAATGATAATTGTAGTTCAAGTGGAAGAAAGGATAGTCACATTCATGTATTCAACAGGAGTCAGAATGAATTTGATGATCAAGAGGTATGCGACAAGTTCTCCAATGACTCATATATGGTACTTGTGAAGTTGTGATAGCTTCGAAGTTTAAATATTTAATTTTCCTTTTTTTTGTTTTATCCCCTGTTTTAGACTTCTTTTTAAAAAGGATTTCTCATCATTTTTTTAATTATCATTATTGGTACTTCCAAGTCATGTTAATATTTAGAGTCATTGTAGCTGTATATAAAGCAGGACCATCAGCTGGAGCAAGTTACTTATTTTACCAAGCATGCAGTATCTATGAAAAAATCTGAAGTTAGGGAAAAAAAAAAGAAAAAAAAAGTAGTTCTGTTCAGAATAGGTTGAGATTTTATATAACAAACTTACTGTGAATATCTTCATGGTCTTCTTAGGCTATCTGCTATGTCTGTTAATTTATCCTAATCATGCAAATACTTTACAGTGTGTCAATGTCACTATGTAATTAGTGAGAAGAAAGCTTTTAATATTGTTCTTTTCTGCACAGAGATATATGGTACTTATGGTTGAGAATTATGAAGATTCTTGTACATGTGTTTGCCATAGATCTTAAAAAGTGCATTGCTGTTTGTGGGCCTATTGAATTTCAGTGTTTTTACTCAAGAAAATTGTGAATGTGAAACAAAACGGTTCAAATGATGAAAACCACAAAAATACTAGTAACTTATTATTGTAGTTTGAGTACATGGTCTTGTTCATCAATCTTCGAATCTCATCATGGAGTTTGTGTATGCAAATCATCCAATATAATTTCTGCCAATCTTTGTTGCCAACACTGATTGGTGGAAAAGATGAATGTTTTTTCTTTCCTCCTCGCAAATGATATGTATATATACAATTTCCTTCCTAGTTCTTGATACTTGTCTCAAGTTTTTTTTTAGATTGATAATGTGTTCAATAATGTATACAAGATTTATTCAATAATTCATTTTTAGCAAGTTATATACTTTAAAGTTTTATCCATGCACCACTTTGCTGCAATAGCAGGATGATGTCATACTACAATGGTTGTGCTCATCGGCTTGGGGGTAGCTTATAGACAAACAAGTACCTGCCAAAAAATGCCACGTGGTCTAGTTCGAATAAACTTCTTTTATTTGAAACGTACAATTTTTTATCCACAGATGTTAGACCTATCATTATCCTACCATCCCACTCAAAAGACTTATCCATCTTGATACCCAATGAATGTAGGTAGATACTGTCATCCAAGATACGGGATGAACCAAATGACTCTACTACTATGGCAACAATGATGCATGGGAGATATGGTGGTGTTTTTGTGTACACAACAAGTGCAACCGTGCCTGAAAACATTGTAGCTGAACTTGAAAGAGCAGCCAAAAGAGTTGGACGGGATTTCAACAAGTTCATCAGAACGGATAATGCTTGTGGACCTAAGCATCCCCTTGTACAGGAACTGGAGAAAAAGGTGGAAGAAAAAGAGAGGACAACCATAAAGGAGGTAGAATAATTAGAGGGACAAGGTAGAAAATCCTTTTGGACGAGCTGTGCTAACTAAGAAGCTTAGATAGATCTCAATTCAGAGAATTGTACAACAATTCAATCAAATCTTTTGAATTAATTCTTTCAGATATGTTGTTTTTAATTCCATAAGATATCTTTCTTCTGTATTTTCCAAAAAACAAAACAGAAAAGACATTTCTTCTGTGCGAAGCTACAGACTGCTTAATGTTATCTTATCTTAATCCAGAAATTTATGGAAGTTATGACTAAGATAATCTTATTTTTCAAATCTAATAATCTGAAAGCAGAAGGTTGTTTTGTCTTAAATGAAGCAAACCCCACGCATAGACTAAATGAAAAAACATAAATGCAGTTTACATTCTATCAATACAATGACTTGAAGTGATTACATTGAACAAAAAGAAAAAAAAAAATAAAAGAGCAGTGACAGCCCAGTTCCAGCGCAAAAGGACATTTGAAGTGAAGGAAATTAAAAGGACAATAGGTCTTATCCTCCGCAGAACTTCCAGCAATTCAAGAACTACTGAAGCTAGTTACAATAGTGATGACAAAAAGAATGATCAACAACAACAAAAGTATTATCGCCACACACATCCCCTTCATGTTGCTCCTCTGGTAGTCCTTGGCAGTCTTGAGCTCTTTGATTCCATCCTTAACATAATGCGAATCATTCACCACATGGTGCTCGATATCATCCATCTGCTCACCCTCCCTGTGCCTCTACCATCACAGCAATGACGAAGAAAATTTGATGTAGCTCCAACAAGTCCTTTTCAATCTTTTTGACTATGTCATGCCTGTCTTGAATCTCCACCACGGTCTCCAACACCTTCTCTCTTCCATGATCTTGTATCGCATGCGTCCCATTATTATCACTGATGATTTTCTCAATCAAATCCTCTTTTGGGTACTCTCCAGTCATAGTAAAGTACCTTCTCCCAACAGTTTCCTTATACTCAGCCATCATATTCAGCCTCAAGCCCACCGATACGGTTGATTTTATAAGCAAAGAATTCATATTTAAATCAATCAGGTGATTGAATGTAACATAACTAAATTAACAATTCATAATTCCAGTATCGTCGGTACAGAATTGGTCATCAGAACAGAATACCCAAAAAAAATGGCATATAAGAACATGCCGTAGAAGTAAGACCTCATCAATTAGCTATATAAACAAATGATCATTACAAATAGAAAGCAGTAACTACCCAGTTTCTTGATTTCCTTATGCAGGGTCATTCTTCATTTTCTTATCCAAGGGATTTATTGCCTCTTGCTCCTTCAATCCACCGCTTGTTGCAAAGAAATTAAACAACGAGTGATACAATTAAAGCAACCAATCTCACCATTTCTGATTTCATATTTCCCGGAATTCCGATTGCTCCTTGCCGCGATGATTATAATTTCGGCGTCGATTGCCTGCAATAAACACGTGATATTCATATACGAATCATCCGAAATTTTTAATTGTAATAAAAATTGCTAAACCCTAATTGCAATTTTCTGTCTTAATTGCTGTCTCCAGATCGATTTGAGCTCAAATCAGTTCCATTGTTGCAGTACTAAGCAACTTCCCGACAGCACGCACGCTCGACTGATATTATATTAATACGCAACCGGCTCCAACGGTTGTAAGTTGCTGCATCAATTATCTAATAGTTAATTTTAGCCGTTAGATTGAATAAGGAAGCATCCAACGACTTCTCTAAATAAGGACAAAAACTGTGGTATGGTACCACTGTTGTAACGTAGGTGAGTCCTAAATTGTAAAAGAAAAAACAAACTTTTTAGTTTTTATGAGTAAAAGAAAAAAAACGCATTTTTTTAGATTTTATGGCCTTAATATCAATCTAATTTGATGTGTATATCTGAAAGTAGAAATATGAGAGAGTATGACAAGTATATAAAAAAGAAAAAAAAAAAGGATAAAACAGATTAGCATAGAGCAATCCCATAAAAAAATGCAAAAACAAAAAATATTGCTTTACTGTCTAGATGACTGATGAGTACCACAACCCTCGTTCAGAATATATATGTTGGCGCTACTCTATTCTAAGTCTTGGACTTTTAAAAGGCATGATTAGGATTCTATACTCATCTAAAATTACATAACTTTTGAAAAGTTTATTGACTCATATAAATTATTTTCCGAACGATATCCATTCCATGTTTATATTTTATTTTTATTCATTCACATCTAAATAATTACCAACAAGAATTTAATTTGCTAGTGGAAGTCAGAGAGAGAGAGCAACCTGTTCTGGAGTCCATCAATTTGTTAAAGAAAAGAAGTGAAGGCGGAAAAGAATGGGAAAAATGTCCTTCAATATTTCTCTTATTTGAACAAATGAAGTAGAATTATTGTTATCAATCGGAAGAAGAAAAGGGGAAAAAAATAATGTGTCCGTGTTTGAACATGTTTTCCCTCAATAATTGAATACAAAATATTGATTTGCAAGTGAAAATGCCTTAGATCGCAGCCCCTGCCCGCTCTTTGAAATTCTAGTGCATAAGTTACATGTTTTACAGTTGGTTGAGTTAATTAAAGAACTTACGTTTCAAAGTGCAAAAATAATACATTTAGATATACCAATGACTTATTAGTATTATTGTTATAATCATTTGACTGTTCTTTGTGCTGTAAAACCTATAGATACTAATACTCTACGTAAGGATAACTTTCACATAATCATAAAAAATTATAACCTTAAATTCAGTCAAATATAGATAAGAATAAACTCCATACTTAAGTTATAATTTTTTGAGATTTTGAATAAAGAAACGTGCTTCATATTGATATAATTATCTATATATTACAAACATTATATGCTATGTTGCATTAAATGTTTAAAATTGAGTAAAATATTTTCAAAAGTTGTTTGGAAACAATGATTTATTCTTTAGAGTTGTTTCTAAATCTTTATACAATATTTATAGAATTTAAAAAGAATGAAAATACTTGGACTTAACTTTGCAAATAATACTGCATAAATGCGTGTACTAATTTTTTAAAACTACTTTTTTAAAACTAATTTTATCTCTTTCATAAATATCTATACATTAGATTTAAATGATCTACATATTGGAGAATTTGAAGGATTAAACACAAAGCTTATTAGAGAAAGCTCAAGAACATTACAAGAACAATTCACACACTCTTACAAATTCCTCTCAAGAGCTTTGTTATGCTTCTTATTCTTTCTTGCTCTTAGACTTATATCTCACAACACAATAGCATAGGTATTTATAGTGAATACAACACAAACATAATCATAACAATACACATCACCTAGCACATTCCACTAACCTTTCATCATAACACCAAACATATTCCACTCACCTAACATGCTCTAAAGGAATCCTTTAATGGCATCAAATGTGTAAAGCTAGCCTCCACTCAACATTGTAGACCCATGATGATGAAGCATAATGATGAAGCATGATAATGGAGGGTCATGTACAACTCAACACCTTATTATTTTGTAAACAAGTTTATTATTTTTTTTTTCAACACTCCCCTTAAACTTGTTTCTGTGACCTGTCTTCTTGCTTGAGGGGTTTAGTGAAATTATCACCAACTTGTTCTTTGGCTTTATTCTTCTTATTTTGATTGAACAATGCCTCGTAAGAATATGCATTTAATCTTCTTTTCCGTACTTGTACTTGTTCTCCTTCACTTTCAGCTAATTTCTTTGATTTCCACAACCAATTGTTTCATAACACCCAATGAATTTCTCAACTCGATAAAATCTTCTTGTTTCAATGGCTTAGTAAATATATCAGCTGCTTGATCTTGAGATTTGACATACTTTATTTGTACATCCTTTCTTTCAATACACTCTCTTATGAAATGGTAGCGAGTGTCAATATGCTTACTTCGATCATGGAAGACTGGATTCTTTGATAAGGCAATTGCAAAATTATTGTCGACAAAGATCGCAGTTGGATCTATTTGAGCAAACCCAACTCCTTCAACAAATTTCTTAGCCAAATTGCATGGCAAACACCCAAAGCAGCGACTACATACTCGACTTCACGGTGGAAAGTGTGATAATTGGTCGCTTCTTTGACATCCACGTGAAAGCGATGATTTCCATGAAGAATACAAATCCGGAGGTACTCTTTCGATCATCTAAATCTCCACTCCAATCGCTATCGCTATATCCAACAAGCTTGTAATCATCAGAGAATGAGTATAATAAGCCAAAATCAATTGTACCTTTTATATAGCGAATGATTCTTTTTGCAGCTTTAAAATGGGTGATTGTTGGATTCTCCATATAGCGACTAACTAGCCCAACGGCATAGAGAATGTCTAGCCTCGTACATGTCAAATAATGCAAACTTCCAACAAGGCTCTTGAAAAAATTGGATCAACTGCTTTCTTCGTCATGTTTGGACAATTTGACTCGCGATTCCATTAGGCGTACTTACGGGCTTGCAATCATGCATCTTGAACTTCTTGAGTATTTCCTTGCATAGCATTCTTGGGAAATGAATATGCCTTCTTCTTTTGTTTGACTTCAATGCCTGGTAGTATGCCATTAGTCCAATGTCAGTCATCTCAAACTCTTTCACCATCACTTTCATAAACTCTTCAAATAACTTTGGATTGCTTCCAGTGAAAATAAGATCATCCACATATAGGCATACAATCAAGATGTCTCCATCTTTGACTTTGACGTAGAGAGCATGTTCATGTGGGCATTTGGTGAAGCCATTCTCTTTGAAATATTTATCAATTCTGCTATTCCATGCCCTTGGTGCTTGCTTTAACCCATAAAGTGCCTTCTTCAATCTCAGAACTTTTTCTTTATATCCTTCCACCACATAGCCCAATGGTTGTTTGATGTAGACTTCTTCTTTCTGAAATCCATTTAAGAAAGCAGACTTTACATCCATTTGATGAATCTTCCACTTGTTTTGGGCTACTAAAGAAATGATTAGTCTTATAGTTTCCATTCTGACCACAGGAGCAAATACCTCATCATAGTCGATGCCGACTTTTGACTATAGCCTTTTGCAACTAACCTCGCCTTGTGCCTTTCAATCTCACCCTTGACATTTCTCTTCATCTTGTAAACCCATTTGACACCGATGGCTTTGTGACCTTTGGGAAGTGTAGTAAGTTCCCAAGTGTCATTCTTCACTATGGCTTTGATTTCTTCATCCATTGCGATTCTCCATTTTTCATCTTATACAACTTCTTCAAGTAAACCGGCTCACAATCAAGCAAAGAGGCAAAATAGAGTGAGATTATCATGTCTCTCGATTACCTCATAGAGATCTTGAAGACTCCTCGATGCGTTCTTCGGTTTTTTCATTTAAGAAAGATGGTGGTGAATCTCCATGTGTGGTTGATCTCTGGTGAGATAGGTGGACTAACCTAAGCACTTGTTGTTCTTCTACTACTTGCTCCTTCATTGTTTGTTCATTTTCTTCAAAAAGAAAAAAATTGAAGTCATCCACATGAGAGCCAAAATCTCATTCTCCTTCTTCCTCAAAGATTACATCTCGGCTAATCATGATCTTTCCGTTGTCTGGATTGTACAACTTGTATCCTTTAGAATTGATGTCATAGCCGATGAAGATGAACTTCTCACTTTTATCATCCGAACTTGGCTCTTCTCTCGTCTGGTACATGTACATGGGCAATGCTTCCAAAACTCTCGGATGGGTTATGCCGAGCTTTCTTCCACTCCATGTTTCTTGTGGTGTCTTGCCCCACACACTTCGTTGGAGATCGGTTGGATAAATAGATTGCACTGACAATAGCTTCAACTCAAAATTCTTTGGGTAGTCTTTTGCTCTTGAGCATACTTCTCGTCATGTCGAGGATAGTTCTGTTATTTCTTTCTGCAACACCATTTTGTTGGGGGGATCTTGGAACTGTCAAAGGGCATTGTATTCCATTTTCATCATAAAACTTCATAAATTCTTTGGAAGTGAACTCTCCACCTCGATCAGATCTTATGGCCTTGATTTGGTGTCCACTTTCTCTCTCCACTGCAACTTTGAACTTCTTGAAAACTTCAAAAACTTCTGATTTCTGCTTTTAAAAATACACCCAAGTTTTTCTTGAAAAATCATCTATGAAAAGAATGAAGTAGTTACTTTTACCAAGAGAGGTTGGCTTGAATGGACCGCACACATCAGTATGAATAAGCTCGAGTGGCTTCCGAGCTCTTGAGTTTGACTCCTTTGGAAAACTCTTTCTAAATTGCTTGCCAAGTAAACATCCTTCACAAACTTGATTGGGATGATTGATTAAAGGTAGACCTTTCACCATGTTATTTCTTGACAGTAGCTCTAGTCCACCAAAATTGAGATGTCCATATCGAAGATACCAAATTCAGGTTGGATCTTTATGACAAGCCTTTAGACACTTTGCAACATCATTCTGAATATTTAAAGGAAACATTCTATTCTTCGACATTTTTACTTTTGTAATTAGGTTTCCTTTGTCATCTCTTAAAAAAAGACTATAATCTTTAAGATGAATATTATAGCCTTTTTCTAAAAGTTGACCTAAACTTAGAATGTTGCTTTTCATATTGGGCACATAGTAAACATTTGAAATTAGTTGGTAGCTACCATCTTTTATGCGAAAAAGGATGTTACCTTTTCCCTTCACTGGTACTTTTGAATCATCTCCAAAAGCGACATTACCATTCACTGATTCATTTATCTCCACAAACATGCTTCTGTTTCCACTCATGTGATTGCTAGCACCTGTGTTAAGATACCAAGTATTTTCTTGACCTCCATTATTGTGATTACGTGCTAGTAAAAGTGTGCCATCTCCATCATTCTTCTCTTCAACATAATTAACTTTCTCATCTACTATGTTGCTTGGAATTCTACACTCTGAAGCATAATGCCCAAACTTTTGACAATTATAGCACTGCACTTGAGATTTTTCATACCTCGATCTTGGATTGTTTTTTCCTCGCCCTCTGTTTGAGCTTTCTCCTCTTTCATTATTGAAGGAGTTTTTGTTGTTGAAATTCCAACCTCGTCCATGACCACGACCTCTACCTCGTCCTCGGCCTCTTCCTCGGACATAGTGCCTTCTATCGTTCTTGAAGCTTTCTTCTCTTCTTTGAATTGATTTCCATCTTGAAGAGTTGCTCTTGATCCCTTGCTTCTTCGCTTTTCTTCATAAGCTTGCAACCTTCCTCGAAGTTGCTCGATCGTCATAGCCTCCAAATCTTTAGTCTCCTCTATTGTTACTACAATGAGGTCAAACTTGGAATCTACTCGATCGAGTATTTTCTCAATAATCCTTAGCTCTCTCAACTCTTCACCATTTCTTTTAATTCATTAGCATGATCACAACTCTAGTAAAGTAATCAAAATTGATTCCGATACTTTCATGTGTAAGGACTCAAATTCACCTCTTAGTGTTTGAAGACGAACTTTCTTAACTTGTTCCGCTCCTTTGTAAGAGGTTTCTAACTTCTCTCATGCTTCCTTTGAGGATGTTGCACCAGCGATCTTTTCAAAAGCATCTTCATCTAATGATTGAAAGATGAGATACTTTGCTTTGTTCTCTTTCTTCTTTAAGTCTTTCAAATTCTCCTTTTGTGCCACAATTAAAGTACCTTCATTTTCTGATCCTATAAAGCCCTTCTCCACGACATCCCACACATCGTGTGGACCCAATAGAGCCTTCATTTTGATGCTCCAATTGTCAAATTTGCTCCCTTTCAATTGTGGAACTTGAAATGACATCATACCACCATTTGCCATATCTCACAAATCGGGTGAGAATTTGGAGATTCTGAATGCACTAATAAATCCAGAACGTCGAAAAACCTTTGGGAGGTCTCGGGTTAACTTTGGTCAACTCGGTGAGTCAACTTAGTTTCTGGACAGCAAACTTCCGATGGCTATTCTGGGCTCGTCCGAACTCCGATTAGGCTGATTCTTACGGTGTTGCATTCGTCTCGTCGAGAGCTTCGATTTGATATGCTACAAGACTATTTTATCCTTAAAACCTTGCTCTGATACCACTTTATTGGAGAATTTGAAAGATTAAACACAAAGCTTATTAGAGAAAGCTCAAGAACATTACAAGAACAATTCACACACTCTTACAAATTCCTCTCAAGAGCTTTGTTATGCTTCTTATTCTTTCTTGCTCTTAGACTTATATCTCACAACACAATAGCATAGGTATTTATAGTGAATACAACACAAACATAATCATAACAATACACATCACCTAGCACATTCCACTAACCTTTCATCATAACACCAAACATATTCCACTCACCTAACATGCTCTAAAGGAATCCTTTAATGGCATCAAATGTGTAAAGCTAGCCTCCACTTAACATTGTAGACCCATGATGATGAAGCATGATGATGAAGCATGATAATGGAGGGCCATGTACAACTCAACACCTTATTATTTTGTAAACAAGTTGTTTATTATTTTTTCAACACTACATCCTTTCCTAATATAAGATTTTCCAATGTCTGTTTCAAGCACGAAACAAAAACAAATGGAAGTATCTGTATCTGCATATCTGTTTCTAAAGCAACAAGCGAGAAACTTGGCTTAGCCTATCTATCATGAGTGAGCTGGCTTGGGTTTGTCCTTTGAGCCCCAAAGTCAATGAATCAACAAAAATTAAAAAATTAAAATGATCCCATAATTCATTACTCTCACTATAAAAAGGCATTCATTCAATCAGGAATCCATCCCCAACTTAGCGAGCACAGCTCTTTAGATAGTTTATAAAAAAATTTCATCATGGTCAAATATCAGTTAGCAAGTTCCTTTATTCTAATCTTGAACTTGGGCACTTTGCTTTCTTCTCTAGCTTCTAAGACACCAAACTGTCCCCCACCGTCTTCTTCACCAATCCCCGAAACGCCATCACCTCCTCCACTGGTTGTCAAGTCACCCCCACCTCCACAACCAGATGTTAAGACGCCACCGCCTTATGCACCAAACCCTATCTCATCACCACCACCACCACCACAGTAAAAAACTTGTCCCATTGATGCTCTCAAGCTTGGTGCATGCGTCGATGTTCTTGGTGGTTTAATTCACATTGGTCTTGGCGACGGTGCTAAGGAGAAATGCTGCCCAATGCTTCATGGGCTAGTAGATTTGGATGCTGCGATATGTCTTTGCACTGCCATTAGAATTAAGGCTCCCAATCTCATCAATCTCCTCGTACCCATCTCTCTACAAGTGCATGAGAATGAGAATTAAACTCCTACTTACCAATCCAATTAACTATTTTCAATTAACATACTTTTATACATAACAATTAACAAACTTGAAAATATACACACAAACACACACACTAAGATCCTTTAAAAATAATGGAAAAAAAATATGGTAGATTGGCATGTATAAAAGTATGTTAATTGAAAATAGTTAATTGGATTGGTAAGTAGGAGTTTAATACTCATTCTCATGCAATAATCCTCCTCTTCTTTGTCAAGCAAGAACATTTTAATTCTCTCTCTTAATTTTTTTCACTCTAAATGCATGTTTGGTTAATCAACTTTCAACATTTGAATTTTGTTCAATAGTTATAACCTCGCATACTGTAAGTTTTTAGGAAAAGATAACTAAGAAATATCTTAATGTTTAGTTTATTCAATCTAAACGTGTAAATTGGTTCATACATGAATTTAACAAGCTTACTTATTGAAAAGACTGTTGCAATAAATAATTTTATTTAAGGCTATATTGGGTCTATAGGTAGGTTTAAAGAATAAAATTTTAAAAATATAAATTTAATTAGTGGGCTCAAATAGTCCCATCCTAATTTTTTATATTTTGGAAGAGGATCTCAATCTAATCTGATGTCAATATCTATTTAATCTCTGACTTTATAAAGTAATAGAAAATCACATTTTGTCGGATTTGCCAAGAAGGTAAGGGATATGCGCAGAATACTGGTCTGTACATGCCTTTACCTGTTCCTAAAAATATTTAGCTAGATTTGTCCATGGATTTTGTGTTAGGGTTATCACGCACAAGGACGGGTCGAGATTCAATATTAGTTGTAGTAGACAGGTTTTCCAAATGGCACATTTCATTTCATGCAAGAAGATTGAAGATGCTGTTTTAGTGGCACATTTATTCTTTCGAGGAAATTGTGCGTTTGCATGGGATTCCAAAGACTATCACTTTGGCACGCGGTTGCAGTTTAGTAGTACTTTCCATCCTTAGACAAACGGGCAAACAGAGCTGGTCAATCGCACTTTAGGTAATATGTTACGGTGTGTGTGTGTGTAATTAGAAGCAACGGAACTGGTGTTGAAAAAACAATAAACTTGTTTACAAAATAATAAGGTGTTGAGTTGTACATGGCCCTCCATTATCATGCTCCATCATCATGGGTCTACATTGTTGAGTGGAGGCTAGCTTTACACATTTGATGCCACTAAAGGATTCCTTTAGAGCATGTTAGGTGAGTGGAATATGTTTGGTGTTATGATGAAAGGTTAGTGGAATGTGCATAGTGATATGTATTGTTATGATTATGTTTGTGTTTTATTCACTATAAATACCTATGCTATTGTGATTGTGAGATATAAGTTTAAGAGCAAGAAAGAATAAGAAGCATAACAAAGCTCTTGAGAGGGATTTTTGAGAGTGTGTGAATAGTTCTTGTAATGTTTTTGAGCTTTCTCTAATAAGCTTTGTGTTTAATCCTTCAAATTCTCCAATAAAGTGGTATCAGAGCAAGGTTTGGAGAATAAAATAGTAGTGTACCATATAAAATTGAAGTTCGGACACGAGCCCAGGAATCAGCTCGAGTCGGAAGTTTCAGTTTGTCTAGAAACATGTTGACCGTTGACCATTGACCAAAGTTGACCTGAGACCTCCCAAGGGTTTTTCGACGTTCCGGATTCATTAGTGCATTCTGAATCACCAAATTCTCACTCGATTTGTGAGATATGGCAAATGGTGGTATGATGTCATTTCAAGTTCCACAATTGAAAGGGAGCAAATTTGATAATTGAAGCATCAAAATGAAGGCTCTATTGGGTGCACACGATGTGTGGGATGTCGTGGAAAAGGGCTTTATAGTACCAGAAAATGAAGGTACTTTAACTGCGGCACAAAAGGAGAATTTGAAAGACTTAAAAAAGAAAGAGAACAAAGCAAAGTATCTCATCTTTCAATCATTAGATTAAGATGCTTTTGAAAAGATCGTCGGTGCAACATCCTCGAAAGAAGCGTGGGAGAAGTTAGAAACCTCTTGCAAAGGAGCGGAACAAGTTAAGAAAGTTCGTCTTCAAACACTAAGAGGTGAATTTGAGTCCTTACACATGAAAATATCTGAATAAATTTTTGATTACTTTACTAGAGTTGTGACTGTTGCTAATGAATTAAAAAGAAATGGTGAAGATTTGAGAGAGCTAAGGATTATTGAGAAAATACTTCGATCAGTAGATTCCAAGTTTGACCTCATTGTAGTAACAATAGAGGAGACTAAAGATTTGGAAACTATGACGATCGAGCAACTTCAAGGAAGGTTGCAAGCTTATGAAGAAAAACCGAAGAAAAGCAAGGGATCGAAGAACAACTCTTCGAGATGGAAATCAATCCAAAGAAAGAGAAGAAAGTTTCAACGAACGATGAAGGCATATTCATTTCCCAAGAATGCTATGCAAGGAAATACTCAGAAGTTCAAGATGCATGATTGCAAGCCCGTAAGTATGCCAATGGAATCGCGAGTCAAATTGTCCAAACATGACGAAGAAGAAAGAGTTGATCCAACTTTTTCAAGAGCCTTGTTGAAAGTTTGCGTTACTTGACATGTACGAGGCCGGACATTCTCTATCTTTGTTGGGCTCGTTAGTCGCTATATGGAGAATCCAACAATCACCCATTTTAAAGCTGCAAAAGAATCATTCACTATATAAAAGGTACAATTGATTTTGGCTTATTATACTCATTCTCTAATGATTACAAGCTTCGTTGGATATAGCGATCGCGATTGGAGTGGTGATTTAGATGATCGAAAGAGTACCTCCGGATTTGTATTCTTCATGGAAATCTGCTTTCACGTGGATGTCAAAGAAGCGACCAATTGTCACACTTTCCACTGTGAAGTCGAGTATGTAGTCTGCTACTTTAGGTGTTTGCCATGCAATTTGGTTAAAAAATTTGTTGAAGAAGTTGGGTTTGTTCCAAATAGATCCAACTGAGATGTTTGTTGACAACAAGTCTGCAATTGCCCTATCAAAGAATCCAGTCTTCCATGATTGAAGTAAGCATATTGACACTCGCTACCATTTCATAAGGGAGTGTATTGAAAGAAAGGATGTACAAATAAAGTATGTCAAATCTCAAGATCAAGCAACTGATATATTTACTAAGCTATTGAAATAAGAAGATTTTATCAGATTGAGAAATTCATTGGGTGTTATGAAACAATTGGCTGTGGAAATCAAAGAAAATAACGGCGAAAGTGAAGGAGAACAAGTACAAGTACGAAAAAGAAGATTAAATGCATATTCCTACAGGGCATTGTTCAATCAAAATAAGAATAATAAAGTCAAAGAACAAGTTGGTGATAATTTCACTAAACTCCTCGAGCAAGAAGACTTAAAGTCACAGAAATAAGTTTAAGGGGGAGTATTGAAAAAACAATAAACTTGTTTACAAAATAATAAGGTGTTGAGTTGTACATGGCCCTCCATTATCATGCTCCATCATCATGCTTCATTATCATGGGTCTACAATGTTGAGTGGAGGCTAGCTTTACACATTTGATGCCATTAAAGGATTTCTTTAAAGCATGTTAGGTGAGTGGAATATGTTTGGTGTTATGATGAAAGGTCAGTGGAATGTGCTAGGTGATGTGCATTGTTATGATTATGTTTTTATTTTATTCACTATAAATACCTATGCTATTGTGATTGTGAGATATAAGTTTAAGAGCAAGAAAGAATAAGAAGCATAACAAAGCTCTTGAGAGGGATTTGTGAGTGTGTTAATTGTTCTTGTAATGTTCTTAAGCTTTCTCTACTAAGCTTTGTGTTTAATCCTTCAAATTCTCCAACAATTGGGAAGCTGCATTACTTCAAGTTGAATTCGCTTACAATAGCATGGTGAATCGATCAACTGGCAAGGCTCCTTTTGAGATTGTCTATACTAGTTCTCCAAGACCAGTTTGTGACTTTGCTGTTATACCACTAGCAGCTGCAGTTGGGGAATGCAAAGCAGTAGATAATACGTCAGAAAAGGCTATGAAGATTCAAGCAGAAGTTCGAGCTCACTTGGAGGCTGCCAATGCAAAATACAAGGCTGAAGCAGACAAGCATCGGTGTAAGAAAGTGTTTGTTGAATGTGATTTAATGATGGCATACATGCGGCGAAGTCGATTTCCAGGCATTCGCGTCAAATTGGAAAAGTGCAAGTATGAACCATTTTGTGTAGCTTAGAAAATTAATGATAATCCTTATGTACTCCAATTACTTGACAATTGGAATATCTCTCACACTTTCAATATGGCTGATTTATTTAAATATTATTCCGAAGATGAAGAGTTGTGCGAGCCCAACTCGAGGACGAGTTCTTTTCCATTTGAGAGGGACTGATGCAGCATATTGTGTATTGCGAGCAGCATATCTTCTGAATGGTATAACTTTAGCTACATGTGTCCATTTTCGGCATATAATATATCATTTTAAAGGTTGCGACGAGCCGAACAAGACTTATAATAGCCAAAGCCGTTCTGGTCTGTGTTCGGCCTGAAAATTCATTTTCTTTCCTAGTCATTTTTAGATTTTAAGATTTTAAGATTTTTTTCTATTTTTCCTAATTCTTCTAGGATTTTTATCTTTCTTTTTCTACAACTTGGATTTAATTTTCGTTTTCTTTGCCTTTGATATTTCGGATAGGAGAATTTTATTATGAGATTATATTTATGATTTGCCTATTTTGGTAATTTCGTGATTTTTAAGTTTGTTATAAAAGGACTTCAAAGCCCTAGTTTTATTCATTCAGTTTTTCTTTCAATAAAATTTATATTATTCAGAAACCTTTGGTTTCCATTTCAATAAGCATTAAGCTTCCGTTTCGATCAATCCGTAGCGAGATTTAAGTGTCCTACCAATTAATTGGTGACTGCCCATGCATATCATACGGTTTGCTTGGAAAGGACATCTTAATTGACCATATTAACAATTTTTATGTTAATAGTTTCGTTTGTTTTCTCATAAAAAAATCGTTTGGCATTTTTTCTTCTTAGGGATGGTGACATTTTATTTCGTCTTAAAATTTACTTTTACCACTTTAATTTTTGGTAGATATTTAATACCTTGTTCCATTTTGATGTTTGAACTGTTACGAAAAAAAGTACACTTTTGAATGTTAAAAGTTATATTTTAATAAAGAATTTAACAAATTTTAATTTGCAGAGGTTTAGGCTAGCAAATTTGGACATAAAAATGTCACATTTATTCTTCAGCAGTGTATTTTTCTATCGTCGTTTTAACTACAAAGATGAAATGAGAAAAAAAAAATTAGCTAATGGAAACTAAAAAGGTGAAGGCAAGGCTTAGAAGGGATTAAAATGCTATTTTCTTTTTAGTTTTTATATTTTGAGTTAAGAGTTTGTTCAATTCTTATATTTAAAAAAAATTTGAAGAATCCCTATTGTTAAACATATTACACTCGATCCCTACCTTTTATTTTCTTTTACAATAATACCACTGGAATAATATTCTTGAGGATATTAATTAATAGAAAAATAGTAATTTATCAAATTAACCCTAAAAGTAATATAAAAATTTACAAAAACTTTTATATTATTATTTTACTTTTTAGAATTAATTTTGTAAATTAATTTTCTATAAATTAATTATTAGTAAGATTGTTACTCATGTACAAAAAATACTACTTCTTTCACATTGATATTTATTAGTTAATTTACTAATAAATAACTAATAGTTGATTTACTAATTAACTTTTTAATAAATAAATAAATTAATGTCTAGAATGTCTTTAGGAGGGTTAAAAGGAAAGAAAAGTAAGGGGTAGTTTTGAGTTTTTTTTTTTAAATATAATGATTAAATGAATACTTAAGTCAAAATAAAAGAATTAAAAGAATATTTACATGTCATATTAATTCTTTACTCAATTTATTTAATTTTATTTTCGGTCGCTTGTGAGGTTCATTGAAAACAAAAAGTTTTATTATTATTATTATTATATGTTTTCAAAGAACATCTCAGTCTAATTTGATGTCAATATCTATTTCATCTTTGACATTAAATTGTAAAATAAAAAAAACAAACTTTTTTGAGTTTTTATGGGTAAAAAAAAAAAAACACAGTTGTTGAGATTTTATGGCCTTACTATCAATCTACTGTGATGTGTATATCTGAAAGTAGAAATATATATATGTTGGCGCTACTCTATTCTAAGTTTTGGATTTTTAAAAGGCATGATTAGGATTCTCTACTCATCTAACATTACATAACTTTTGACATTTATTGACTCATTTAAATTATTTTCCTATATATGATCGATATCCATTCCATGTTTATATTTTATTTTTATTAATTCAAAGCTAAATAATTACCAACAAGAATTTAATTTGCTGGTGGAAGTCAGATAGAGAGAGAAACCTATTCTGGAGTCCATCAATTTGTTAAAGAAAAAAAGTGAAGGCGGAAAACAATGTGAAAAATTTCCTTCAATATTTCTTTCATTTGAACAAATGAAGTAGAATTATTGTTATCACTTTTGAATGATAAAAGTTACATATTAACAAATAATTTAGCGGTTTTTAATTTACTGGATGTTTGGGATAATAAATTTGGATATGAAAATATCGCATTTATTCTTCAACAATGTATTTTTTTACGGTTGCACTCAATTGCATTCTATCTTTTTCGGTTGTGTACATAACAATTAACAAACTTGAAAATATACACACAAACACACACACTAAGATCCATTAAAAATAATCGAAAAAAAAAATGGTAGATTGGCATGTATAAAAGTATGTTAATTGAAAATAGTTAATTGGATTGGTAAGTAGGAGTTTAATTCTCATTCTCATGCAATAATCCTCCTCGTCTTTGTAAAGCAAGAACATTTTAATTCTCTCTCTTAATTTTTTTCACTCTAAATGCATGTTTGGTTAATCAACTTTCAACATTTGAATTTTGTTCAATAGTTATAACCTCGCATACTGTAAGTTTTTAGGAAAAGATAACTAAGAAATATCTTAATGTTTAGTTTATTCAATCTAAACGTGTAAATTGGTTCATACATGAATTTAATAGTCTTACTTATTGAAAAGACTGTTGCAATAAATAATTTTATTTAAGGCTATATTGGGTCTATAGGTAGGTTTAAAGAATAAAATTTTAAAAATATAAATTTAATTAGTGGGCTCAAATAGTCCCATCCTAATTTTTTATATTTTGGAAGAGGATCTTAATCTAATCTGATGTCAATATCTATTTAATCTCTGACTTTATAAAGTAATAGAAAATCACATTTTGTCGGATTTGCCAACAAGGTAAGGGACATGCGCAGAATACTGGTTTGTACATGTCTTTACTTGTTCCTAAAAATATTTAGCTAGATTTGTCCATGGATTTTGTGTTAGGGTTATCACGCACAAGGACGGGTCGAGATTCAATATTAGTTGTAGTAGACAGGTTTTCCAAATGGCACATTTCATTTCATGCAAGAAGATTGAAGATGCTGTTTTAGTGGTACATTTATTCTTTCGGGAAATAGTGCGTTTGCATGGGATTCCAAAGACTATCACTTTGGCATGCAGTTGCAGTTTAGTAGTACTTTCCATCCACAGACAAACGGGCAAACAGAGGTGGTCAATCGCACTTTGGGTAATATGTTACGGTGTGTGTGTGTAATTACAAGCAACGGAACTGGGAAGCTGCATTACTTCAGGTTGAATTTGCTTACAATAGCATGGTCAATCGATCAACTGGCAAGACTCCTTTTGAGATTGTCTATACTAGTTCTCCAAGACAAGTTTGTGACTTGGCTGTTATACCACTAGCAGCTGCAGTTGGGGAATGCAAAGCAGTAGATAATACGTCAGAAAAGGCTATGAAGATTCAAGCAGAAGTTCGAGCTCACTTGGAGGCTGCCAATGCAAAATACAAGGCTGAAGCAGACAAGCATCGGTGTAAGAAAGTGTTTGTTGAATGTGATTTAATGATGGCATACATGCGGCGAAGTCGATTTCCAGGCATTCGCGTCAAATTGGAAAAGTGCAAGTATGAACCATTTTGTGTAGCTTAGAAAATTAATGATAATCCTTATGTACTCCAATTACCTGACAATTGGAATATCTCTCACACTTTCAATATGGCTGATTTATTTAAATATTATTTCGACGATGAAGAGTTATGCGAGCCCAACTCGAGGACGAGTTCTTTTCCATTTGAGAGGGACTGATGCAGCATATTGTGTATTGCGAGCAGGGTATCTTCTGAATGGTATAACTTTAGCTACATGTGTCCATTTTCGGCATATAATATATCATTTTAAAGGTTGCGACGAGCCGAACAAGACTTATAATAGCCAAAGCCGTTCTGGTCTGTGTTCGGCCTGAAAATTCATTTTCTTTCCTAGTCATTTTTAGATTTTAAGATTTTTTCCTATTTTTCCTGATTATTCTAGGATTTTTATCTTTCTTTTTCTACAACTCGAATTTGATTTTCGTTTTCTTTGCCATTCCTGTTTCTAATAGGAGAATTTTATTATAAGATTATATTTCGGATTTGTCTATTTTGGTAAATTCACGATTTCTAGGTTTGTTATAAAAGGACTTCAAAACCCTAGTTTTATTCATTTAGTTTTTCTTTCAATAAAATTTATATTATTCAGAAACTTTTGGTTTCCGTTTCAATAAGCATTAAGCTTCCGTTTCGTCAATCCGCCAGCAGGATTTAAGTGTCCTACCAATTAATTGGTGACGGCCCATGCATATCATATAGTTTGCTTGAAAAGGACATCTTAATTGATCATATTAACAATTTTTATGTTAATAGTTTCGTTTGTTTTCTCATAAAAAAATCGTTTGGCATTTTTTCTTCTTAGGGATGGTGACATTTTATTTCGTCTTAAAATTTACTTTTACCACTTTAATTTTTGGTAGATGTTTAATACCTTGTTCCATTTTGATGTTTGAACTATTACTAAAAAAAGTACACTTTTAAATGGTAAAAGTTATATTTTAATAAAGAATTTAACAAATTTTAATTTGCAGAGGTTTAGGCTAACATTTATTCTTCAGCAGTGTATTTTTCTATCGTCATTTTAACTACAAGATGAAATGAGAAAAAAAAAAAAAAAGCTAATGGAAACTAAAAAGGTGAAGGCAAGGCTTAGGAGGGATTAAAATGCTATTTTCTTTTTAGTTTTTATATTTTGAGTTAAGAGTTTGTTCAGTTCTTACATTTAAAAAATTTTCAAGAAACCCTTATTGTTAAACATATTACACTCGATCCCTACCTTTTATTTTCTTTTACAATAATACCACTGGAATAATATTCTTGATGATATTAATTAATAGAAAAAATAGTAATTTATCAAATTAACCCTAAAAGTAATATAAAAAATTTACAAAAACTTTTATATTATTATTTTACTTTTTAGATTTAATTTTGTAAATTAATTTTCTATAAAGTAATTATTAGTAAGATTGTTGCTCATGTACAAAAAATACTACTACATCACATTGATATTTATTAGTTAATTTACTAATAAATAACTAATAGTTGATTTACTAATTAACTTTTTAATAAATAAATAAATTAATGTCAAGAATGTCTTTAGAAGGGTTAAAAGGGAAGAAAAGTAAGGGGTAGATTTGAGTTTTTTTTAAAAAAAAATATAATGACTAAACGAATACTTAAGTCGAAATATAAGAATTAAAAGAACATTTACATGTCATATTAATTCTTTACTCATTTTATTTAATTTAATTTTCGGTCGCTTGTGAGGTTCATTGAAAACAAAAAGTTTTATTATTATATATTTTCAAAGAACATCTTAATCTAATTTGATGTCGATATCTATTTCATCTTTGACATTAAATTGTAAAATAAAAAACAAACTTTTTTGAGTTTTTATGGGTAAAAGAAAAAAAAAACACAGTTGTTGAGATTTTATGACCTTACTATCAATCTACTGTGATGTGTATATCTGAAAGTAGAAATATTAGAAAGTATGATTAGTATATAAAAAGAAAGAAACAATAAAACAGATTAGCATAGAGCAATCCCATAAAAAAATGTAAAAACAAAAAAAATTGCTTTATTGTCTGGATGACTGATGAGTACCACAAACCTCGTTCAGAATACAAATATATATATGTTGGCGCTACTCTATTCTAAGTTTTGGATTTTTAAAAGGCATGATTAGGATTCTCTACTCATCTAAAATTACATAACTTTTGACGAATTTATTGACTCATTTAAATTATTTTCCTATATATGATCGATATCCATTCCATGTTTATATTTTATTTTTATTAATTCAAAGCTAAATAATTACCAACAAGAATTTAATTTGCTGGTGGATGTCAGATAGAGAGAGAAACCTATTCTGGAGTCCATCAATTTGTTAAAGAAAAAAAGTGAAGGCGGAAAAGAATGTGAAAAATTTCCTTCAATATTTCTTTCATTTGAACAAATGAAGTAGAATTATTGTTATCAATCGGAAGAAGAAAAGGGGAAAAAAATGATGTGTCCGTGTTTGAAAATGTTTTCTCTCAATAATTGAATACAAAATATTGATTTGCAAGTTAAAATGCCTTAGATCGCAGCCCTGCCCACCCTTTGAAATTCTAGTGCATAAGTTACATGTTTTACAGTTGGTTAAGTTAATTAAAGAACTTACGATTCAAATTGCAAAAATAATACATTTAGATATACCAATGACTTATTAGTATTATTGTTATAATTATTTGACTGTTCTTTGTACAGTAAAAACTATAGATAGTAATACTATACGTAAGAATAACTTTCACGTAATTATAAAAATTTATAACCTTAAATTCAGTCAAATGTAGATATGAATAAACTCAATACTGTAGTAAGTTATAATTTTTGAGATTTTGAATAAAAAACCTATTTTGTATTGTGATATTACACATATTATATGCTGTTTGGAAACAATGATTTATTCTTTAGAATTATTTCTAAATCATTATACATTATTTATAGAATTTAAAAGAATGCAAATACTTGGACTTAACTTTGCCTATAATACTACATAGATGGGTGTACTAATTTTTAAAATTACTTTTATCTCTTTCGTAAATATCTATACATTATCTACATCCTCTCCTAATAAAATTTTTTCCAATGTTTGTATCAAGCACGAAACAAAAACAAATGGAAGTATCTGTAGCTGCATATCCGTTTCTAAAGCAACAAGCAGAGAAACTTCGCCTAATTAATAAGAAGGTAAGGCCTTATATTAGAAATAAGAATATTAATTAGTAAAGGCGCGTTAGCCTATCTATCATTAGTGACTGGCTTGGGTTTGTTCTTTGAGCCCCAAAGTCAATGAATCAACAAAATTAAAAAATTAAAATGATCCCATAATTCATTACTCTCTCTATAAAAGGCATTCATTCAATCAGCAATCCATCCCCAACTTAGCGAGCACAGCTCTTTAGATAGTGTATAAAAAAATTTCATCATGGGCAAATACAAGTTAGCCAGTTCCTTTATTCTACTCTTGAACCTGGGCACTTTGCTTCCTTCTCTAGCTTCTAAGACACCAAACTGTCCCCCACCGTCTTCTTCACCAATCCCCGAAACGCCACCACCTCCTCCACCGCCTTATGCGCCAAACCCAATCTCATCACCACCACCACCAACTGTTGCACAACCACCGCAACAGCAAACTTGTCCCATTGATGCTCTCAAGCTTGGTGCATGCGTCGATGTTCTTGGTGATCTAATTCACATTGGTCTTGGCGGCAGTGCTAAGGAGAAATGCTGCCCATTGCTTCATGGGCTAGTAGATTTGGATGCTGCGATATGTCTTTGCACTGCCATTAGAATTAAGGCTCCCAATCTCATCAATCTCCTCGTACCCATCTCTCTACAAGTACTTGTCAACGACTGTGGCAAGTATCCGCCAGCAGGATTTCAGTGTCCCGCCATTAATTAATTGGCCACGTCGCATGCATGTTCATGCAGTTGGTGATGGGAAAAAAAAAGATTTTAATTGACCATATTAATAATTTTTATGTTACTCGTTTCGTTTGTTTCTCATAAAAGAATAACAGTAACAAGTGAGAGCTTCCTGTTAACAGTACTTGGAGTCACAAGCATCCGAACATATGCCTTGTTCAACAGTGATATGGCTTATTTGTTGTGAAACCAATATTGTATTGTCTGCAATCCAAAAAAAAAAAAAATGTATGTTGTGGGAATAAATATTGTTTAGTGATAAATTGTTTGGCATTTTTTTTTGTAGGAGAGTGACACTCTAGTTCCTCTCCTTTTTTTTTTTATCACTTTAATTTTTAATACCTCATTTTATCCTGATGTTTGAACAGTAGTAAAAAAGAAATACACTTTTGAATGATAAAAGTTACATATTAACAAATAATTTAGCGGTTTTTAATTTACGGATGTTTGGGATAATAAGTTTGGATATGAAAATATCGCATTTATTCTTCAGCAATGTATTTTTTTTACGGTTGCACACAATTGCATTCTATCTTTTTTCGGCTGTGTACATAACAATTAACAAACTTGAAAATATACACACAAACACACACACTAAGATCCATTAAAAATAATGGAAAAAAAAAAAGATGGTAGATTGGCATGTATAAAAGTATGTTAATTGAAAATAGTTAATTGGATTGGTAAGTAGGAGTTTAATTCTCATTCTCATGCAATAATCCTCCTCGTCTTTGTCAAGCAAGAACATTTTAATTCTCTCTCTTAATTTTTTTCACTCTAAATGCATGTTTGGTTAATCAACTTTCAACATTTGAATTTTGTTCAATAGTTATAACCTCGCATACTGTAAGATTTTAGGAAAAGATAACTAAGAAATATCTTAATGTTTAGTTTATTCAATCTAAACGTGTAAATTGGTTCATACATGAATTTAATAGTCTTACTTATTGAAAAGACTGTTGCAATAAATAATTTTATTTAAGGCTATATTGGGTCTATAGGTAGGTTTAAAGAATAAAATTTTAAAAATATAAATTTAATTAGTGGGCTCAAATAGTCCCATCCTAATTTTTTATATTTTGGAAGAGGATCTTAATCTAATCTGATGTCAATATCTATTTAATCTCTGACTTTATAAAGTAATAGAAAATCACATTTTGTTGGATTTGCCAACAAGGTAAGGGACATGCGTGAGAATCTTGGTTTGTACATGCCTTTACTTGTTCCTAAAAATATTTAGCTAGATTTGTCCATGGATTTTGTGTTAGGGTTATCGCGCACAAGGACGGGTCGAGATTCAATATTAGTTGTAGTAGACGAGTTTTCCAAATGGCACATTTCATTTCATGCAAGAAGATTGAAGATGCTTGTTTTAGTGGCACATTTATTCTTTCGGAAATAGTGCGTTTCCATGGGATTCCAAAGACTATCACTTTGGCATGCGATTGCGGTTTAGTAGTACTTTCCATCCACGGACAAACGGGCAAACAGAGGTGGTCAATCGCACTTTGGGTAATATGTTACGGTGTGTGTGTGTAATTACAAGCAGCGGAACCGGAAGTCTGACATTACTCGAGTTGAATTTGCTTACAATAGCATGGTCAATCGATCAATCGGCAAGACTCCTTTTGAGATTGTCTATACTAGTTCTCCAAGACAAGTTTGTGACTTGGCTGTTATACCACTAGCAGCTGCAGTTGGGGAATGCAAAGCAGTAGATAATACGTCAGAAAAGGCTCTGAAGATTCAAGCAGAAGTTCGAGCTCACTTGGAGGCTGCCAATGCAAAGTACAAGGTTGAAGCAGACAAGCATCGGTGTAAGAAAGTGTTTGTTGAAGGTGATTTAATGATGGCATACATGCGGCGAAGTCGATTTCCAGGCATTCGCGTCAAATTGGAAAAGTGCAAGTATGAACCATTTTGTGTGGCTTAGAAAATTAATGATAATCCTTATATACCCAAATTACTTGACAATTGGAATATCTCTCACACTTTCAATATGGCTGATTTATTTAAATATTATTTCGACGATGAAGAGTTATGCGAGCCCAACTCGAGGACGAGTTCTTTTCCATTTGAGAGGGATCATCGTGTATTGCGTGCGAGTGGTATCTTCCGAATGGTATAACTTTAGCTACATGTGTCCATTTTCGGTATATAATATATCATTTTGAAGGTTGCGACGAGCCGAACAAGACTTAGAATAGCCAAAGCCGTTCTGGTCTGTGTTCGGCCTGAAAATTCCTTTTCTTTCCTAGTCATTTTTTGATTTTAATATTTTTTCCTATTTTTCCTGATTATTCTAGGATTTTTATCTTTCTTTTTCTACAACTCGGATTTGATTTTCGTTTTCTTTGCCATTCCTATTTCTAATAGGAGAATTTTATTATAAGATTATATTTCAGATTTGCCTATTTTGGTAAATTCGCGATTTCTAGGTTTGTTATAAAAGGACTTCAAAACCCTAGTTTTATTCATTTAGTTTTTCTTTCAATAAAATTTATATTATTCAGAAACTTTTGGTTTCCGTTTCAATAAGCATTAAGCTTCCGTTTCGTCAATCCGCCAGCAGGATTTAAGTGTCCTACCAATTAATTGGTGACGGCCCATGCATATCATATAGTTTGCTTGAAAAGGACATCTTAATTGATCATATTAACAATTTTTATGTTAATAGTTTCGTTTGTTTTCTCATAAAAAAATCGTTTGGCATTTTTTCTTCTTAGGGATGGTGACATTTTATTTCGTCTTAAAATTTACTTTTACCACTTTAATTTTTGGTAGATGTTTAATACCTTGTTCCATTTTGATGTTTGAACTATTACCAAAAAAAGTACACTTTTGAATGGTAAAAGTTATATTTTAATAAAGAATTTAACAAATTTTAATTTGCAGAGGTTTAGGCTAGCAAATTTGGACATGAAAATGTCACATTTATTCTTCAGCAGTGTATTTTTCTATCGTCATTTTAACTAAAAGATGAAATGAGAAAAAGAAAATTAGCTAATGGAAACTAAAAAGGTGAAGGCAAGGCTTAGGAGGGATTAAAATGCTATTTTCTTTTTAGTTTTTATATTTTGAGTTAAGAGTTTGTTCAGTTCTTACATTTAAAAAAAAATTCAAGAAACCCCTATTGTTAAACATATTACACTCTGATCCCTACCTTTTATTTTCTTTTACAATAATACCACTGGAATAATATTCTTGATGATATTAATTAATAGAAAAAATAGTAATTTATCAAATTAACCCTAAAAGTAATATAAAAAATTTACAAAAACTTTTATATTATTATTTTACTTTTTAGATTTAATTTTGTAAATTAATTTTCTATAAAGTAATTATTAGTAAGATTGTTGCTCATGTACAAAAAATACTACTTCTTTCATATTGATATTTATTAGTTAATTTACTAATAAATAACTAATAGTTGATTTAATAATTAACTTTTTAATAAATAAATAAATTAATGTCAAGAATGTCTTTAGAAGGGTTAAAAGGGAAGAAAACTAAGGGGTTGATTTGAGTTTTTTTTTTTAAAAAAATATAATGACTAAACGAATACTTAAGTCGAAATATAGGAATTAAAAGAACATTTACATGTCATATTAATTCTTTACTCATTTTATTTAATTTAATTTTCGGTCGCTTGTGAGGTTCATTGAAAACAAAAAGTTATATTATTATTATTATTATTATTATTATATATTTTCAAAGAACATCTCAATCTAATTTGATGTCGATATCTATTTCATCTTTGACATTAAATTGTAAAATAAAAAACAAACTTTTTTGAGTTTTTATGGGTAAAAGAAAAAAAAAACACAGTTGTTGAGATTTTATGACCTTACTATCAATCTACTGTGATGTGTATATCTGAAAGTAGAAATATATATATGTTGGCGCTACTCTATTCTAAGTTTTGGATTTTTAAAAGGCATGATTAGGATTCTCTACTCATCTAAAATTACATAACTTTTGACGAATTTATTGACTCATTTAAATTATTTTCCTATATATGATCGATATCCATTCCATGTTTATATTTTATTTTTATTAATTCAAAGCTAAATAATTACCAACAAGAATTTAATTTGCTGGTGGATGTCAGATAGAGAGAGAAACCTATTCTGGAGTCCATCAATTTGTTAAAGAAAAAAAGTGAAGGCGGAAAAGAATGTGAAAAATTTCCTTCAATATTTCTTTCATTTGAACAAATGAAGTAGAATTATTGTTATCAATCGGAAGAAGAAAAGGGGAAAAAATGATGTGTCCGTGTTTGAAAATGTTTTCTCTCAATAATTGAATACAAAATATTGATTTGCAAGTTAAAATGCCTTAGATCGCAGCCCTGCCCACCCTTTGAAATTCTAGTGCATAAGTTACATGTTTTACAGTTGGTTAAGTTAATTAAAGAACTTACGATTCAAATTGCAAAAATAATACATTTAGATATACCAATGACTTATTAGTATTATTGTTATAATTATTTGACTGTTCTTTGTACAGTAAAAACTATAGATAGTAATACTATACTTAAGAATAACTTTCACGTAATTATAAAAATTTATAACCTTAAATTCAGTCAAATGTAGATATGAATAAACTCAATACTGTAGTAAGTTATAATTTTTTGAGATTTTGAATAAAAAAACCTATTTTGTATTGTGATATTACACATATTATATGCTGTTTGGAAACAATGATTTATTCTTTAGAATTATTTCTAAATCATTATACATTATTTATAGAATTTAAAAAGAATGCAAATACTTGGACTTAACTTTGCCTATAATACTACATAGATGGGTGTACTAATTTTTAAAATTACTTTTATCTCTTTCGTAAGTATCTATACATTATCTACATCCTCTCCTAATAAAATTTTTTCCAATGTTTGTATCAAGCACGAAACAAAAAACAAATGGAAGTATCTGTAGCTGCATATCCGTTTCTAAAGCAACAAGCAGAGAATCTTGGCCTAATTAATAAGAAGGTAAGGCCTTATATTAGAAATAAGAATATTAATTAGTAAAGGCGCGTTAGGCTATCTATCATTAGTGACTGGCTTGGGTTTGTTCTTTGAGCCCCAAAGTCAATGAATCAACAAAAATTAAAAAATTAAAATGATCCCATAATTCATTACTCTCTCTATAAAAGGCATTCATTCAATCAGCAATCCATCCCCAACTTAGCGAGCACAGCTCTTTAGATAGTGTATAAAAAAATTTCATCATGGGCAAATACAAGTTAGCCAGTTCCTTTATTCTACTCTTGAACCTGGGCACTTTGCTTCCTTCTCTAGCTTCTAAGACACCAAACTGTCCCCCACCGTCTTCTTCACCAATCCCCGAAACGCCACCACCTCCTCCACCGCCTTATGCGCCAAACCCAATCTCATCACCACCACCACCAACTGTTGCACCACCACCGCAACAGCAAACTTGTCCCATTGATGCTCTCAAGCTTGGTGCATGCGTCGATGTTCTTGGTGATCTAATTCACATTGGTCTTGGCGGCAGTGCTAAGGAGAAATGCTGCCCATTGCTTCATGGGCTAGTAGATTTGGATGCTGCGATATGTCTTTGCACTGCCATTAGAATTAAGGCTCCCAATCTCATCAATCTCCTCGTACCCATCTCTCTACAAGTACTTGTCAACGACTGTGGCAAGTATCCGCCAGCAGGATTTCAGTGTCCCGCCATTAATTAATTGGCCACGTCGCATGCATGTTCATGCAGTTGGTGATGGGAAAAAAAAAGATTTTAATTGACCATATTAATAATTTTTATGTTACTCGTTTCGTTTGTTTCTCATAAAAGAATAACAGTAACAAGTGAGAGCTTCCTGTTAACAGTACTTGGAGGCACATGCATGCGAACATATGCCTTGTTCAACAGTGATATCGCTTATTTGTTGTGAAACCAATATTGTATTGTCTGCAATCCAAAAAACAAAAAAATGTATGTTGTTGGAATAAATATTGTTTAGTGATAAATTATTTGGCATTTTTTTTAAGGGAGAGTGACACTTTAGTTCCTTTTCTTTTTTTTTTTATCACTTTAATTTTTAATACCTCATTTTATCCTGATGTTTGAACAGTTGCGAAAAAGAAATACACTTTTGAATGATAAAAGTTACTTTTGAATGATAAAAGTTACATATTACCAAATAATTTAACGGTTTTTAATTTACGGATGTCTGGGATAATAAATTTGGATATGAAAATATCACATTTATTCTTCAGCAATGTATTTTTTTTACGGTTGCACTCAACTGCATTCAATATTTTTTCGGCTGTATACATTGTTGAAAAATTTGAAGGATGAAACACAAAGTTTATTAAAGAAAGTTCAAGAACATTACAAGAACAATTCACACACTTTCACAAATCGCTCTCAGGGGCTTTGTTATACTTCTTATGCTTTCTTATTGTTAGGCTTATAGATCACAACACAATAGCATAGGTATTTATAGTGAATAAAACACAAACATAATCATAACAATACACATCACCTAGCACATTCCACCAACCTTTCATCATAACACCAAACATATTCCACTCACCTAACATGCTCTAAAGGAATCCTTTAATGGCATCAAATGTGTAAAGCTAACCTCCACTCAACATTGTAGACCCATGATGATGGAGCATGATGATGGAGGGTCATGTACAACTCAACACCTTATTATTTTTGTAAACAAGTTTATTGTTTTTAACACTCCCCCTTAAACTTGTTTCTGTGACTCTAAGTCTTCTTACTCGAGGAGTTTAGTGAAATTATCACCAACTTGTTCTTTGGCTTTATTCTTTTTATTTTGATTGAACAATGCCACTGTAGGAATATGCATTTAATCTTCTTTTTCGTACTTGTACTTATTCTCCTTCACTTTCGCCGTTAATTTTTTTGATTTCCACAGCCAATTGTTTCATAACACCTAATGAATTTCTCAATATGATAAAATCTTCTTGTTTCAATGGCTTAGTAAAATATATCAGTTGCTTGATCTTGAGATTTGACATACTTTATCTGTACAACCTTTCTTTCAATACACTCCCTTATGAAATGGTAGCAAGTGTCAATATGCTTACTTCGATCATGGAGGACTGGATTCTTTGATAGGGCAATTGCAGACTTGTTGTCTACAAAGATCTCAGTTGGATCTATTTGGAGCAAACCCAACTCCTTCAACAAATTTCTTAGCCAAATTGCATGGCAAACACCTAAAATAACAGCAACATACTCAGCTTCACAAGTGAAAAGTGTGACAATTGACTGCTTCTTTGACATCCACATGAAAGTAGTGTTTCTCATGAAGAATACAAATCCAGAGGTACTCTTTCGATCATCTAAATCTCCACTCCAATTGCTATCGCTATATCCAATAAGCTTGTAATTATCAGAGAATGAGTATAATAAGCCAAAATCAATTGTACCTTTTATATAGCGAATGATTCTTTTTACAGCTTTAAAATGGGTGATTGTTGGATTCTCCATATAGCGACTAACTAGCCCAACGGCATAGAGAATGTCTAGCCTCGTACATGTCAAATAACGCAAACTTCCAACAAGGCTCTTGAAAAAAATTAGATCAACTGTTTCTTCTTCGTCATGTTTGGACAATTTGACTCCGCATTCCATTGGCGTACTTACGGGCTTGCAATCATGCATCTTGAACTTATTGAGTATTTCCTTTACATAGCATTCTTGGGAAATGAATAAGCCTTCTTCCTTTTGCTTGACTTCAATGCCCAGGTAGTATGCCATTAGTCCAATGTCAGTCATCTCGAACTCTTTCACCATCACTCTCATAAACTCTTCAAATAAGTTCGGATTACTTTCACTGAAAATGAGATCATCCACGCACAGGCATACAATCAAGATGTCTTAATTTTTGACTTTGACGTAGAGAGCATGTTCACGTGGGCATTTGGTGAAGCCATTCTCTTTGAAATATTTTTCAATTATGCTATTCCATGCCCTTGGTGCTTGCTTTAACCCATAAAGTGCCTTCTTCAATCTCAGAACTTTGTCTTCATATCCTTCCACCGCATAGCCTAATGGTCGTTTGATGTAAACTTCTTCTGAGAAATCCATTTAAGAAGCGGACTTTACATCCATTTGATGAATCTTCCATCTGTTTTTGGGCTGGTAAAGAAATGACTAGTCTTATAGTTTCCATTCGGGCTACAGGAGCAAATACCTCATCATAGTCGATGCCAGCTTTTTTACTATAGCCATTTGCAACTAACCTCGCTTTGTGCCTTTCAATCTTACCCTTGACATTTCTCTTCGTCTTGTAAACCCATTTGACACCGATGGCTTTGTGACCTTTGGGAAGTGTAGTAAGTTCCCAAGTGTCATTCTTCACTATGGCTTTGATTTCTTCATCCATTCGCGATTCTCCATTTTTCATCTTATGCAGACTTCTTCGAAGTAAACTGGCTCACAATCAACAAAGAGGCAAAATAGAGTGAGTATCATGTCTCTCAATCACCTCATAGAGATCTTGAAGACTCCTCGTGCGTTCTTCAGTTCTTTTATTTAAGAAAGATGGTGGTGAATCTCCATGTGTAGTTGATACTGATGAGATAGGTGGACTAACTGGCTCTTATTGTTCTTCTACTACTTGCTCCTTCATTGTCTGTTCATTTTCTTCAAAAGGAAAAAAATTTAAGTCATCCACACGAGAGCCAAAATCCCTTTCTCCTTCTTCCTCAAAGATTACATCTCGGCTAATCACGATCTTTCCGTTGTTTGGATTGTACAACTTGTATCCTTTAGAATTGATGTCATAGCCGATGAAAATGAACTTCTCACTTTTATCATCCAGCTTGGCTCTTCTCTCGTCTGGTACATGTACATGGGCAATGCTTCCAAAAACTCTCAAATGGGTTATGCCAGGCTTTCTTCAACTCTATGCTTCTTGCTGTGTCTTGCCCCACACACTTCTTGTTGGAGATCGATTGGATAAATAGATTGCACAAGCAACAGCTTCAGCCCAAAATTCTTTGGGTAGTCTTTTTTTCTTGAGAACTATTCTCGCCATGTCGAGGATAGTTCTGTTCTTTCTTTCTACAACACCATTTTGTTAGGGGAACTATCAAAGGGCGTCGTATTCCATTTTCGTCACAAAACTTCATAAATTCTTTGGAAGTGAACTCTCCACCTCGATCAGATCTCATGGCTTTGATTTGGTATTCACTTTCTTTCTCCACTGCGACTTTGAACTTATTGAAAACTTCAAAACTTCGATTTTGCTTTAAAAATACACCCAAGTTTTTCTTGAAAAATCATCTATGAAAAGAAGGAAGTAGTTACTTTTACCAAGAGAGGTTGGCTTGAATGGACCCTGCACATCGAGTATGAATAAGCTAGAGTGGCTTCCGAGCTCTTGAGTTTGACTCATTCGGAAAACTCAAAAAAAAAAAATGTTTCCAAGTAAACATCCTTCACAAACTTGATTGGGATGATTGATTGAAGGTAGACCATTCACCATGTTCTTTCTTGATAGTAGCTCTAGTCCACCAAAGTTGAGATGTCCATATCGAAGATGCCAAATCCAGATTGGATCTTTATGACAAGTCTTGAGACACTTTGCAACATCATTTTGAATATTTAAAGGAAACATTCTATTCTCCGACATTCTCACTTTTGTAATTAGGTTTCCTTTGTCATCTCTTAAAAAAGGCTATAATATTCATCTTTAAGATGAATATTATAGCCTTTTTCTAAAAGTTGACCTAAACTTAGAATGTTGCTTTTCATATTGGGCACATAGTAAACATTTGAAATTAGTTGGTGGCTACCATCTTTTATGCGAAAAAGGATGTTACCTTTTCCCTTCACTGGTACTTTTGAATCATCTCCAAAAGCGACGCTACCATTCACTGATTCATTCATCTCCACAAACATGCTTCTGTTTCCGCTCATGTGATTGCTAGCACCTGTGTCAAGATACCAAGTATTTTCTTGACCTCCATTGTTGTCATTAGGTGCTAGTAAAAGTGTGCCATCTCCATTATTCTTCTCTTCAACATAATTCACTTTCTCATCTACTATGTTGCTTGGAATTCTGCACTCTGAAGCATAATGCCCAAATTTTTGACAATTATAGCACTGCACTTGAGAATTTTCATACCTTGATCTTGGATTGTTTCTTCCTCACCCTCTGTTTGAGCTTTCTCCTCTTTCATTATTGAAAGAGTTTTTGTTGTTGAAATTCCAGCCTCGTCCATGACCACGACCTCTACCTCGTCTTCGGCCTCTTCCTCAAACATAGGCTTGATTTCCATCTTGAAGAGTTGTTCTTCGATCCCTTGCTTCTTCTTCAGTTTTTCTTCATAGGCTTACAACCTTCCTTGAAGTTGCTCGATCGTCATAGCCTCCAAATCTTTAGTCTCCTCTATTGTTACTACAATGTTGTCAAACTTGGAATCTACTGATCGAAGTATTTTCTCAATAATCTTTAGTTCTCTCAACTCTTCACCATTTCTTTTTAATTCATTAGCAACAGTCACAACTCTAGTAAAGTAATCAAAAATTGATTCTGATACTTTCATATGTAAGGATTCAAATTCACCTCTTAGTGTTTGAAGACGGACTTTCTTAACTTGTTCCGCTCCTTTGTAAGAGGTTTCTAACTTCTCCCACGCTCCTTTGAGGATGTTGTGCCAGCGATCTTTTCAAAAGCATCTTCATCTCATGATTGAAAGATGAGATACTTTGCTTTGTTCTCTTTCTTCTTTAAGTCTTTCAAATTCTCCTTTTGTGCCGTAATTAAAGTAGCTTCATTTTCCGGTACTATAAAGCCCTTTTCCACGACTTCCCACACATCGTGTGCACCCAATAGAGCCTTCATTTTGATGCTCCAATTGTCAAATTTGCTCCCTTTCAATTATAGAACTTGAAATGACATCATACCACCATTTGCCATATCTCACAAATCGAGTGAGAATTTGGAGATTCTGAATGCACGAATGAATCCGGAACGTCGAAAAACCTTTGGGAGGTCTCGGGTCAACTTTGGTCAACGATCAACGGTCAGTTCGGGTAACTAAATCGGTTTGGCTGATCCAGCTTGATTCGGCTTGGTCTGGTTCGGTCTAGTTCGGTTTAACACGTTTCAACTTGGTGAGTCAACTCAGTTTCTGGACGACAAACTTCCGACGGCGATTCCGGGCTCGTCCGAACTCCGATCAGGCTGATTCTTGCGGCATTGCGTTCGTCTCGTCGAGAGCTTTAATTTGATATGCTACATGACTATTTTATCCTCCAAACCTAACTCTGATACCACTTTGTTGGAGAATTTGAAGGATGAAACACAAAGTTTATTAGAGAAAGTTCAAGAACATTACAAGAACAATTCACACACTTTCACAAATCGCTCTCAGGGGCTTTGTTATACTTCTTATGCTTTCTTATTGTTAGGCTTATAGATCACAACACAATAGCATAGGTATTTATAGTGAATAAAACACAAACATAATCATAACAATACACATCACCTAGCACATTCCACCAACCTTTCATCATAACACCAAACATATTCCACTCACCTAACATGCTCTAAAGGAATCCTTTAATGGCATCAAATGTGTAAAGCTAACCTCCACTCAACATTGTAGACTCATGATGATGAAGCATGATGATGGAGCATAATGATGGAGAGACATGTACAACTCAACACCTTATTAAATTTTAAGTTACAGACATTAATGGTAATTTAAAAAATTAAGTGGTAAAAGTGAAAAGTTTAACAAATTAATTTCGTTTAAGTATTTTGTCCCAAAATCTATTATTCAATTTTATTGAATATTATCAATTAAATAATATATTCACTTTCCTTTTTTTTTAGTAAAATAAACAATATCTGTAATTTAAATTAAATTTAAAATTTACTTAATGATAATAATATAATTAGCAAAGTGGTCCGGGCCACATATCAATCATATAGGTAGAATACGTATATATATTTTTAATCTCAAACTAATTAATGGATTAGTTGATTTTATTATCTACCATTAATGTGTTAAACTAAGAAATTACCATGAATTTTACGTTATTTGATTTTATTATTTGTCATTGATGTGTTATTATAAGGAAAAAAAATATTTTGAATTAATTGCAATTTTATTAACAAATTAGCGTGACACTCTAAAATTAAACTATAATTTCTAAGCTTCTAATGTTAAGAGATTTTTCCTAATATTCTCAATAATTTTCATGTGAAAATCATAGGTCGATTCATTATTCGTAAGCTAACTCGACTATGCTGGCGTAAATCTCGCTTGTCCCATCTTTAAGAAGATCCAAAGAGCCTAAAAATCTTCACGCGAACTTTAGAACTTGTCAAAATTGCATGCTCTTGCTCTCACAATTTACCAAGTACTGCTAGATATATTTTACTTTTTTATTTTCCCAAGTTGCAGTTTATATTTGATATTTCTAATTGAGTACTACCAGTGACAGAAGCAGTATTTCTTGGATACAATTAACGTCAATAATTTATATTAAATTTAATTTACAGATTCTTTGCTCACTTTAGTCCAAGGGCTTAATCAAGTGATTTTTAATTAATTTTATTGAGGGTATGTTTGGAATTGCCTTGATAAATCTTAAAAGTGATTTTAAGAATTTAAAATTTAATTTAGATATTTGATAAAATAAAATTAAAATTACTTTTGTCAAAATCAATCTCTTTTAAAAAAATAGGAAATGAGTATCTTTTAAATTCTGATTTTGATAATCAATTTTATTATTTAATATAATTTCATAAATATTCTTATAATTATTACCCAAACCAACACTATCCTTACTCAAATGAGAAATAAAATCAATATTTTATTATAATCCATTTCCTTTAACTTATTTCTTATTCATATTATACATTCCATAAAAATTATCACATTATGGCAGAGGCAAGATACCATTATGTTCATAACCTTTTAATTTAACTTCTTGCATATTCAATAATGCAATTGATTATTGAAAATTTTATTATAATATTTATTGTTTTTTTTTAGTTTGTTTATTTTTAAAAATTTCATGTATATGCAATTGCAATGTTTTTCATTTTTATGGCACCAGTCAATGGTTCATGTATATGGACTATGAGCGTTTGTGATTTTTAGTGTTTACGCCATTTGTCAATTATTTTCAATAATATTATGGATTGTCACTCTTTTTTTTAACCATATATTATATCCGCCTTTCATTTTTTCTTTCATTATAATTTTAAAGTTTTGTTGTATGAAATCAATATATATAGTATAAATACTATTTTTAGTTAAAATTATTATAACACACAATTAAAAATATTGCTTGCACATCTTTTTATATGTATAAGTTTTATTATATATTATGTCTATTTTTGTAATTTGATTCTTACTATAGTTTAATAGTAAGATTTATCAAATATTCATAACTGCTTTTAAAACTTACAATACTTCTAAAAATAAAATTTATCAAACACCTAATTAATTATCTTTACAACTAATTATTTTTGCCTAACAACAATTATTTTAAAAATTACAACATTACTAAACTGACCCTTAACTAATCATACCAGTTTAGTTCCTGAAAAAGTAGGGTTAAAAATTAATTTGGATTTGACATTTTCTATTTTAAATTTTAGAACTTTAAAAGGCATGACTAGGATCTCTCCACATCAAAAATTACATTACTTTTGAAGAATTTATCAACTAAGGTAAATTATTTCCATTATATATGATTGCTGTCATATCCATTCCATGTTTACATTTTATTTTTATAGACAAGTAAATAATTATGAATAAGCATTTGGTTACAATTTGGTTGAGTTAATTAAAGAACTTACATTTCGTACTGCAAAAAATATTAATGTTATTATTATAATCAATTACTTGTTAGTGTTATTATTATAATCAATCGAATGTTCTTAGTATCGTCATGAATCCCAAGTTTCAAGCATGAAATAAAAAAAAAAATGGAAATATCTATTTCTACATATCCGTTCATCAGTGAGTTGGCTTGTGTTGCCCCTTTGCGACCTAAAGTCAATGAATCAACAAAAACTGCAGCAAAAGCTGTCAGGCGAACAGTGGTCCTGAGCGGTTCATCAAAATCAGAGGTAAATTTATAAAAATAACCAGACTCAATTTTTAAATTTCAAAATTAACTCTTCACTTTATTTTCTATCAAGTATAGTCAATCAAAATTCATATTTTCTATTTTACCCTCCCTTTTTAATTTTTATTCCCTTACATATAAATTACAAACACCGTTTTCTGCAAACATCGTTCTCTGCAAACACCATTCCCTGCAACTAAAGATCAGAGCCAGCACACGATACATTCAATATAATTGTATTAAATATTTATATAAGCGTTATGAATTTTTGTGATGTATCGTTTACGGAGCTAGGGTTTATATTTTAGTGACAGTTGGTGAGACAGGCAGCCTGTCACACTAAGCTTTGGTGAGACAGGCAGACTGTCGCACTATCTTGGTGAGACAGCGACTGTCTCACTAAGTTTAGTGAGACAGTCATGCAGTCGCACCAATCTTGATGAGACAACAAATTTGTGCGCATGCACTGTCGCACTAGTATCGCACTTGTCTAGTAGTTTCGCATGTCGCACCAAGTTCCGAATTTGAAATTTCTGCGATGGTGCCGTCGCACTGTGTTTGGTGCGACGGGATGGTGCCATCATACCAAACCGAGTGCGATGGCGCGATCGTCGGTGCTATGGCATGGTGCCCATCGCGCTGATGGCGCGGTGCTGCCATCACGCGACACCGCGCCTCGGCAATACCAAATTTAGAAAAAAAAAAATTACATCATTTTGGCCAGATTGTCCGTCGTCTCAAAACTCAAAAATTGTTTGAGAATTTTGGCCAAGTAACGACAAGGCGGTTTTGTCTTGAAACTTAGAGTTTGGCTAATTATGATAGCTAAAATATCGAAAGATTATTTGTGAAAAATGTAAAATATTTTGAGTTATTTATGTAAATTTTCCAAAATCAAACCCACAACGCAAGGGAAGAAAATGATCCCAAAATTCATTACTCTATCTATAAACAGGCATTCGTTAAATAAGGAAAGCATTCCCAACTTAGCAAGCACATCTCTTTAATTAGAGAGTTTAATAAAAAATTTCATCATGGGCAAATATCGATTAGCAAGTTCCTTTAGTCTACTCTTGAACTTGGGCACTTTGCTCTCTTCTTTAGTTTCTAAGACCCCAAACTGTCCCCCACCGCCTTCATAACCAAGCCCTAAAACGCCACCACCTCCTCCACAGGTTGTCAAGTCAACTTCGCCACCTCCACCACCGATTGTGGAGCCGCCATCGCCTGCACCAAACCCCAAGTCACCACCACTACCACCACCTAGTGTGAGATACCCACCACCACCAAAACAACAAAGTTGTCCCATTGATGCTCTCAAGCTTGGTGCATGTGTCGATGTTCTAGGTGGTTTAATTCACATTGGTCTTGGAGACAGCGCTAAGGAGGAATGCTGCCCACTGCTTCAATGGCTAGCAGACTTGGATGCTGCAATATGTCTTTGCACTGCCATTAGAGTTAAGGCTCTGAATCTCATCGATATTCTGGCCCCAATCTCTCTACAAGTACTTGTCAACGACTGTGGTAAAAATCCACCCGCAGGATTTCAGTGTCCTGCTTAATCGGTTTGCGTGAAAATAAATTGGCCGTATCAATGTTTGCTATCTTTTACTAGTTTCGTTTTGTCTCAAAGATAATAATTAATTAGAAAGCAAGAAGTTTAAGCACTTCTAGAAAATATCTCCATGATATGTATAATGTATTTTGTTCCTCTTATTGCTCATCAAACCGAATTTTGCAATGATATTCGATGTTATTTGCTATTCATTCTAATCAGTCATTTGTGTCCAAGTTTTTCTACCTCCATTCTATTCACATTACTATTCTCTTTTCATATGTTTAGATGTAGGTTATTATTCAAATGTTAAGATGGACAATTAATACTAGCAATTAAAATAAATTAAACCTAATTAATATTTAAATCACATGATACATGTATTTGCATTAAAAGAGATTATCGCTGCATTTCTACCCAAAACTTTTCCCATAATGTGAAGAGGAAGCTACAAAAATTAAGGGAATGCACACTGGCACAAATATAATGTGTTACATACTTTGTTTGTAGAGCAATCTGAGCAATCCTGAGCTAATTAATTTTCATCGGGGTGGTATGGTGTGTGAAATGCTGTAGTATTAGTAGACTAATGAAATTAAAAAAAAAAAAAAATCGCATCCATGACTTGTATACCTTAAAAAAGTAAGAATATCTTGTACAAAGTACAAATTAACTCAAAAAAAATAAAAAATAATCAATAATAATTACATAATCACAAACTCCTAGTACATACTGACGTGCCATAACAATATTTATTGAATGAAAACATAAATAAATAAATATAAATCATGTGAGTTAAGTGGTGTTTCTATTCCACCAACGTTGTATGCTATATTAATTTGTACTTAGTATAAGATAATTTGTGAAAGAAGGGCAACTCTTATCATCACTAAAAAAGAATTGTATATGTGTGCTTGAATTTAAGATGCTCATGCAATCTTTTGGAAAGAGGTTCGCCAGTGGAGATGTCAAAGCTACTCACTCATTATATGTTCACGATCACGGGTTTCCCGTGCTCTTTTCCTATGTATGTTTTTTTTTTTTTTTTTTGAAATGCTTAGCATGTTATGGTAATATGATTTCTCTCCTCTAATTTTAGATGTGCTTTCTTACTCTTCTTCTTCTTTTTTTTCCGGTTTTGTTTACGGTATTAAATCTTTTTCTTTTAGAGATTGAGGTTTATTATGTCTTTATATTAATATTCGAGTGCTCAAATGAACTTATTCATATTCCGGGCCTTAACGTATTTTATATTACTTTAGTTATTTATTTTATATTAATAAATTCTCTCGCAATGTGGAAATTCGATCCTTTTAAAAAAAATTCAATAATGTTGATATGTTTTAGAGTCAAAGATTTATTTCATCATTTTAGTTTTCCTCAAGTCGACCATGTTGATGCAGTTTTTCCTGCGTACCTCAACAGTGCTTCCAAACAGCTCGAGCGGAACTGTTCGAACCTTCCGTCGCAGATTCAAACAATGGCCTCGATCCTTCCGCTGCATGAAGCTCGATCTCGAGCAGGGTTACCCCTTCGTCCTATTCCACCGCCTTCTTCGAATCCGAGATCTCCTGACCAGTACTCACGTAAAACCGGAGTCAGGGTCGCCGGCATGTCCCTGCGAAACCCTCCGACGCTTAAGTCAAGAATCGGATTTGTCTTTTGGTATCTCCTTAGTGAGGGAGACCGGAAGATGAAAGGGTATTATTTCGCCCTTTTGGATAAGTATGGTGTTTTCGAAAATCAAATGAGAGAGATTAGAATAGGAAGAACCTGCTTGAGCTACATGCATCCTTTTGTCTCTCAAAAATCCAACCCTCTCGTGAATTCAAAATGCCAACCCTTATAACGCTCCCTTCGCTTCCTTTTATACTCCATTTTTCCCGCTCTTCTCATTTCTAGGTCGTCCACTCCCACGCTAGTGGTATCCGGGTCCCTCGATGCACCGTGTTTGGCGTAATATTCCCTGTGGATGAGCTGTCGTCCCCTTAACCCGATTCACGTGGCCGGATCACCATGCCTGGCAAGTGCGCTAGGAATTATGACACCTTGAGGCACGTGCCGACCACCCAAGCAATGAGATCACCACTACACCATGTGGGACCCCGGTCGACATTAAAAGGTGTGCCGTGATTCCGAGAAAACGGTCGGGTTTTGTCCAGCTATGCTCGTGGATCGTAATCCCGTGAGCAGTGAAAGGCGTGCTCTGGGACCCATTCTTCACGAGCGGGAAGGAGTGCTCGGCTCTCGACCTTGACCAGCTTCGACCGAGGGACGACCTCGAGCAGCGAAGGAAGTGCTCGGGCTACAGCAGCCTCGAATTCCTCGACATTGACCAGCTTTGACGAAGGGTCGCTCGAGCTAGGTCGTCCCTGGGTGTCTTACTCGAGCTGGAAGGGTCATGAGGGCATGTCCGCTTTTACCCAAACACCAGCCCCCGCTTCTAGTCTTTGAGTGAAGCGAGATAAGACTGAAACTCGAGAATGATGGGCCGACTCATGGGCTTTTACTCTTCCCCACGCTCTTCTCGCTCGAGCCTATAGTTGGTCGTGCTTGGCTCTATCCCACCCGAGGTTTAGGCTTTGGGACCTCCGGCCTCGGTAGTCTTCATGAGCTTCTTCCGCCGGGCCTCGCAATTGATCTAGGCTTCTTCCGCCACTCCCCGCTCGGGCCCGCAATCGACCGAGGCGTCTTCTGCATTACTCCCGCCGGGCATGCAATTGACCGAGGCGTCTTCTGCATTACTCCCGCCGAGCCTCAGAATCGACCCAAGCATGGCACCGTCCCGCCTAATGACTTAGGCTTTGGGACCTCCGCCAAGGAGCTCTTCGATCTTCCGCCCGGCCTGTAATTGACCCGAGCTTGCTGATACTCCCGCTCGGTCCCGCAATCGACCCAGCGTGGCAACCGTCCCGTTGGGACTTCCGCCAAGGAGTTCTTCTTAATCTTCCGCTCGGCGCTTTAATTGACCGAGCTTGTCGATACTCCCGCTCGGCATGCAAATGACCCAAGCTTGCACCGCCTCGCCTAATGACTTAGGCTTTGGGACTTCTCGCCAAGGAGTTCTTCCGAAACTTCGCTCGAGCCTTTTAATCGACCCGAGCTTCTTCCGATATTACTCCCGCCTTGGTCTTCAATCGATCCGAAGCTTGGCTCAGTCCCGCCTAATGACTTAGGCTTGGGACTTCGGCCGAGGAGTTCTTTTGAAACTTCGCTCGAGCCTTTTAATCGACCCGAGCTTCTTCCGATATTACTCCCGCTCCGGTCTTCAATCGACCCGAAGCTTAGCACCGTCCCGCCTAATGACTTAGGCTTTGGGACTTTGGCCAAGGAGTTCTTCCAAACTTCGCCGAGCCTTTTAATCGACCCGAGGTCTTCGATGATACTCCCGCCTCGGGTCTTCAATCGACCCGAAGCTAGCACCGTCCCGCCTAATGACTTAGGCTTGGGACTTCGGCCGAGGAGTTCTTCTGAACTTCGCTCGAGCCTTTTAATCGACCCGAGGTCTTCGATGATACTCCCGCCTCGGTCTTCAATCGACCCGAAGCTGGCACCGTCCCGCCTAATGACTTAGGCTTGGGACTTCCGCGAGGAGTTCTTCTTGAACTTCGCTCGAGCCTTTAATTGACCCGAGCTCTTCTCGATATTACTCCCCGCCGGTCTTCAATCGACCCGAAGCTTAGCACCGTCCCGCCTAATGAGTTAGGCTTTGGGACTTCAGCCGAGGAACTCATCTCGCTTCGGTCTTCATTTTGAACTTACATTATGAATGCTTTTCTTATTCTTACATACATTTATACTTTTACATATCCCATCCTCGGACGTAAATCTTACATTACATTTTATAATACAAGGGACTTACTCGAAATACTTCCTCGGGAGTTGTGCGTTCTACGTCTCTCGATCTCTCGTCCGTCCGGACGAGCTATCCAGTATGTTCCTGGTCCTGCTGATTATTCAGTTTTGCAGCTTTTTCCTCTTCGATTACCATATCCAGTTTCACATGCTCATACGCATCCGAATACGAACGGATCGAAGGACTCTGCAGGTTATACCATGGTCTCCCCATCCGGATCCCATCTTTTAATCCTCTCAGAGCTTGGGGATGGTTGAACTCACCAAGATCTAGAACCGATCTATGGTATCTTTGATAAACTCCCGAGGGACTCTCCTTCTTTCCGCCTTACTTCGACTACCCATCATGTCATCCTCGTGGGTCACTCGCACCCTGAATTGTTCTCGCGAACTCCCCGCACATCCGCTCAAAGCTCAAGATGCTTCCCGTGGAGTCTCATGGCACCATTCTCTCGCCCTTCCTCAAGAGTGAGCGGAAGGCCCCGCACCTCTGTCAGCCGATGCACCTCGCACCTCGCCATGTCGCTGAACCGCCTATATGTACTAATGGATCACTCTTTCCGAAAATTTCAGATCCGGAAGCGGAAGTCACGTGGGATCGTGACACCCATGATCTCCGTGGAGAGTGGAGATTCGTTGTCCAAAGATTATTCGCCACCTAGACTCTTTCCGCTCCTCAAGATCTTCCACAACTTGTGCCAACCTCGCAGACCTTTCCTTCCAACTCCTCCGCACGAGAGGTCGAGATGATCCTGCAAATGTTGACGAGACCCCTTCCTCCATGTTTGTTTCTTCTCTCAATGCAACATTTGGCGCCCTAGGTCTTGGCTTCATCTCCCGCATTTTCCCGAACATGAGCATTCCTCTACCGGACTCCGGACATCATTACATGTTTTTCTCCGTCCCTCCCTGAATTCTTGTAATGTGGAGGTCGTAGTATCTATCTGCTTTTCCATCCGATCCATTCTTTCCTCGGATCTCTCTGCTCGGGCCTCATTGGCCACTCTCTCAAAGTTATCGATTCTTCCGGACTTACTCCTCTTCTACTGCTTCCCTCATCGTTGTGTTGTGTGTCTTCAATGTATTAGGAAATCGAGCTTTTTCCCGCGATGCCTCAACAAGGTGCTTCCAAACAGCTCGAGCGGGACCTGTCTCGAACCTTCCGCTCGCGGATTCAAACAGATGGCTCGATCCTTCCGCTCATGGTAAGCTCGATCTCGAGCGTGGTTACCCCTTCCTCCTATTCCACTGCTTTCTTGAATCGGAGATCTCCTGCACTGCACTCACGTAAAACCGGGTCGGGGTCGCCGGACGTGTCCAATGAAACCCTCCGACGCTTAAGTCAAGAATCGGGTTTGTCTTTTGGTATCTCCTTAGTGAGGAGACCGGAAGATGAAAGGGTATTATTTCGCCCTTTTGGATAAGTATGGTGTTTTCGGAAAATCAAATGAGAGAGATTAGAATAGGAAGAACCCGTTTGAGCTTACGGATCCTTTTGTCTCTCAAAAATCCAACCTCTCGTGAATTGAAATGCCAACCCTTATAACGCTCCCTTCGCTTCCTTTTATACTCTATTTTTCCCGCTCTTCTCATTTCCAGCTGTCCACTCCCACGCTAGTGGTATCTCGGTCCCTCGACAACCGTGTTTGGCGGAATATTCCTAGTGGATGAGCGACTGTCCCCTTAACCCGATTCACGTGGCCGGATCACCATGCTCGGGCAAGTGCGCTAGGAATTATGACACCTGAAGGCACGTGCTCGACCACCGCAACAATGATTACCACTACACCATGTGGGACCCTGGTTAGACATTAAAAGGTGTGCCAGGATTCTGAGAAAACGGGTCGGGTTTTGTCCAGCTATGCTCGTGGACGTAATCCCGGCGAGCAGGAAGGGAGTGCTCGGTTCTCGACCTTGACCGACTCGACCGAGGGACGACCTCGGCGAGCGAAGGAAGTGCTCGGGCTAGAGCAGCTCAATTCCTCGACATTGACCAGACTTTGACCGGAAGGGCTGCTCGAGCTAGGCTGTCCTCGGGGTGTCTTACTCGAGCTGGAAGGGCTACGAGGGGCATGTCCGTTATTACCCAAACAAGTCACTTTCGCGTTACTCTACCATCAGAACTTCTTGACTTTCAAACGGTGGCGCCACGATCATCATTAAAGAAAATATTTAGAAATAATGACGAAAATAGACAATGCACTTAATTTTCTCTGAATTAAGAAAAATAAAATAAAATGTCCATGAAATTTCTCCTTCCGCCGAAATTTACGAAAAAAGAAAATGGCCCATTCCTTTTATTTTTCACATTTGTGCAAATTGCCACTCTAGGTAAAGATGTTTGAATATTGCTGAATACCTGTAAATTAACAAAACAAAAATATCTGTGCAGAGTTTGTTAGCTTATGTGGTTTATAATAACAGAAAATTTTGAGTTGCATGTGAGATTTGAGAAGATTTTAGCGTTCTTTCTCAATCATGACCACTACATGTTAAAAGTATAATGTCTCGATTGTCAAAACCGTGTTTTATTGATTCTTTTTGTCGTTCGAAGTTTGAAAAGATAATCTCGAAATCCTTGCTGACAGGAACCCCTATGCCATTTGGTCAGTTTTGGTGACTGCAGTATGATTACTCTACAATGAAGATAAGCCACCTTCTTCCCCCAAACCAACTTCTGACCAACCGAACCTTATAGAAAGTGGAAAACTTGCGGAAAAGAAAATTTGAAATTATATTTTAGGATTCCCTAAAGTTTTTAGTAATAGAAACCCAAAATATGCGTAATTTCAATCGATTTTACGAGGTTTCAATACCTTATTGGCTTATAAAATATTACAAAATAATAAAAAATTAAGATTTCCTCGTGATCTTAAATTCTAAGCCAAATTCAATTGTGTGATAGATTGTTAATAAATAGAAGTACAAAAGATATTTAAAAGTTCGGAGGAGCTTAGATCATAAGAGAATTATAATCTTAAAAGTTAATAAATGATTGGGAAAATATCTCATATCACCTTACTGACTATGATTATGTCTTCCATTGAAGTTCAGTTTTCTCATGTGTTCAGAGAAGGTAATTCTGCTGCCGAATGCGTCGGTGAATTTGGGACAGAAGTATTCTAATTTTGTTTGGCTAGACGCCACTCCTCATTCAATTGCTTCTATTCTTTCGATAGACGCTAATGGATTTCATTATAGATTTTGTTAATTCTTCTTGTAACAGTTTTGTTGCATTCATGTTTAGTTTCTTAGTTGCTTGCATTCTTGTAGCCCTATGCATTTTATGAGGAGCAAGGCTTATTACATCCCTTATGTAGATTTTATTTTTCTTTTTAATTAATAAAATTCTCTAGTCGAGGTTCACTCAAAAAAAAAAAAAAAAACCATCTTCGATTAGAACATTTCGTGAATAATATTTCCCTTTGTCAATTGCAACATCATTTTTATGTCCGGTGCCTAGAAAATGATCTCGGAATCTATGAAACGTACTTATGGGTAAATTTGAAAGAATATTTTTGGACCAATAAATAAAGGACACGTGGACAGTTATATGGGAAAAATAAGCATAATACTTGGGAGTAATACAAAGATACTATTAAAAAATTTACTACATTAGAGATAGGCTTGGAAATTAATGGTCAAGTTTGGATAGTTCAAGATAGGGATGGCAAAAAAGTCCGGTCCTGATTTTGGCCCGATTAGCTCGGCCTTTATTTTTAGGGCTTGGGCCCGAATTTAGAGCTCGGGCTCGGGCTCGAGCTTATACATATCAAGCCCTTTAAATTCGAGCAGGGCTCGAGCTTTATATAGTCCGACTCTATCCGGCCCTACTTAACTTTAAAAAAAAAAATAAACGTATGTCCATAAATATTGGAGTAATTTTTTTTCTTCATGTTGAATTGTGAATTGTCATTTTAAACTAAAGAACTTCTTATTTAAATTGTGTAATTGAATTATGTATTTTTATTTATTTGTTAAATTAATGAACTATTTAGTTGGATTATTGAATTAAATTGTGTTTTTATTTGAATTAGATCTAATTTTTGTTTGTATTTAATTATTTATATAATTTATGGTAAACATGTTGATTAGAATAATTTTTATATTTATGTTATTTTAATAAGGTTTTAAAGTTTTTAAATATTAATATATTATGATATTTTAAATTAGAATTGTTTAAATATTAAAAAAAAATTAATCGGGCTCGGATAAAGCCCGAGCCCGGCCCTGACCCTATTAGGGCCGGGCCTAGCCCAGCCCTAATTTTAAACATTCGGGCTTTTATAGGGCTCGGGCTTATGGTTGTAATATCGGGCTCGGGCTCGGGCTTGGCCAAGCCCTGTCCCGGCTCGGCCCATTGCCATCCCTAGTTCAAGATATTTATGGGAAAGCAAATTACTAGTTTCCCCTTATTAAAATAATTATATACTATTTATCCCCATAATTTTATAATATCCAAAAATATTCATGGCAACAAAAATTTAAGGGAAAAGAGGAGTAAATAGATCGTTTGCTTGATATGTTATATTGGGTATATAAAATAATAGTTATTATAAGAAAAAAAGTTTAAAAAATAAAAATTAGAAGAAAAATGTCTTATTAACATCAAAATCTATATTTCTTATTTTTAGCATTTAAATATTTTTATTTTTATATTAATTTATGTGATTTATTTACTTTATAATCAGTATGAATAAAAAATAATTTTAAAAATAAATGTAATACTACAAAATTATGGTATAAGAGGGTTATTGGGTATTATGAAAAATAGTACAGAGATAAGTCTTGTATATTAATTTTATAAGGGAAAACTAGCAATCTCTCTTATGAGAAAACAATAAACCTAATATCAAATAATATTCTTGTCCATTTTCCCTAAATATGATATATAGCCCTAAAATTATTATCTCATTATGATTTAAGCATGACATCTAGCCTTAAATTTATGTATTTTCCTTACTTCTATCCTCCACTACATAAATGTCTTATTTACCCATATTTTGGCTCTCTCTCTCCATGTTTTAGATCATCAACCATTTCTTCATTTTCAGGGGGCCGTTTATATATATATTCCTCACCCTCATCATCTTCTCCATCATATTATCACTCTCCATATCATCATTCACCATCTTCATCTTTATTGACACTAAATATATTTCTATATGCATATTTAGCTTGTGTTATTCATCTTGAATAATGTAAAATCTCATTTAATGGCAATACAAATTGATGCTTTCAAGCACAGTGCATGCGTCGATGTTCATGGTGGTTTAATTCAGATTGGTCTTGGCAACAGTGCTAAGGAGAAATGTTGCCCATTGCTTCATGATTTGGTGAAAAATAAATTTTAAAAACGTTTAACTGATTCTATTTACAACTGATTATTTATACACATAACTATCATTAATTATTTTAAAAGTTACAACATTATCAAATTGGCCATAAGTATCCAAAGTGACCAAGCGCAGTAAATCAACTAATTAATATTTAAAAACGCACGTTAAAAACTTTATTAAACATATCCTTTTGAAATGATTGGGTGAAACACAATTTCTATCAATTTTTTGTAATTTCTTTTAGTTTTTTTCCTCTTAGCCCTCCTTATTTTTCAATGATTAGTCAAATGTGTGATAATTAAGTCAATTTTTTTAATGATTATACACATTTAATCAATCATTGAAAAATAATGAGGATTAGGAAGAAAAAAAAATTAAGAGAGGATCTTGGTCATTTATATTAATAAGAGAACTTTCTTGGTATTCTCAATATAAATAGAATTTTCATGTGAAAATCATTGGTTGATTTATTATTCATGAGTCAACTATGGTTGCATAAATCTCGGCATCTCGCTTGTCCCATCTTCAAAACCGATTTAGATCCGAAGAGCCTTCAAATCTTTCTCCAGAGTTTTAGAACTAGTCAAAATTGCACCTATCACAAATTACTAAATACAGATTGGATTTATTTAAAATTTTTATTTTCTCAAGTTGTATTTGATTTGATATTTCTAGTTTAGCACTATCGATGATGAAGCGATATCTCTTATATTCGAATAATGTCAATAACTATATATGATTTGTAGATCTTGCCCCACGGATTTAATCGAGTGGTTTTAACTGATTTTATTTGTTTGGCCATACGAATTTAGTCCTACGAGAAGTAGAAGTAGGGTTAAAATGTTGCAATAAATATGAAC
>CM046817.1:31335274-31425251 GCA_025617385.1 Murraya koenigii
TAACCCTACTTCTCTACTTCTCGTAGGACTAAATTCGTATGGCCAAACAAATAAAATCAGTTAAAAACCACTCGATTAAATCCGTGGGGCAAGATCTACAAATCATATATAGTTATTGACATTATTCGAATCTAAGAGATACTGCTTCTGTCACTGATAGTGCTAAACTAGAAATATCAAATCAAATACAACTTGAGAAAATAAAAATTTTAAATAAATCCAGCTGTATTTCGTAATTTGTGATAGGTGCAATTTTGACTAGTTCTAAAACTCGGGAGAAAGATTTGAAGGCTCTTCGGATCTAAATCGGTTTTGAAGATGGGACAAGCGAGATGCCGAGATTTATGCAACCATAGTTGACTCATGAATAATAAATCAACCAATGATTTTCACATGAAAATTCTATTTATATTGAGAATACCAAGAAAGTTCTCTTATTAACATAAATGACCAAGATCCTCTCTTAATTTTTTTTTTCTTCCTAATCCTCATTATTTTTCAATGATTGATTAAATGTGTATAATCATTAAAAAAATTGACTTAATTATCACACACTTGACTAATCATTGAAAAATAAAGAGGGCTAAGAGGAAAAAAACTAAAAGAAATTACAAAATGTTGATAGAAATTGTGTTTCACCCAATCATTTCAAAAGGATATGTTTAATAAAGTTTTTAACGTGCGTTTTTAAATATTAATTAGTTGATTTGCTGCGCTTGGTCACTTTGGATACTTATGGCCAATTTGATAATATTGTAACTTTTAAAATAATTAATGATAGTTATGTGTATAAATAATCAGTTGTAAATAGAATCAGTTAAACGTTTTTAAAATTTATTTTTCACCAAATCATGAAGCAATGGGCAACATTTCTCCTTAGCACTGTTGCCAAGACCAATCTGAATTAAACCACCACGAACATCGACGCATGCACTGTGCTTGAAAGCATCAATTTGTATTGCCATTAAATGAGATTTTACATTATTCAAGATGAATAACACAAGCTAAATATGCATATAGAAATATATTTGGTGTCAATAAAGATGAAGATGGTGAATGATGATATGGAGAGTGATAATATGATGGAGAAGACGATGAGGGTGAGGAATATATATATAAACGGCCCCCTGAAAATGAAGAAATGGTTGATGATCTAAAAGATGGAGAGAGAGAGCCAAAATATGGGTAAATAAGACATTTATGTAGTGGAGGATAGAAGTAAGGAAAATACATAAATTTGAGGCTAGATGTCATGCTTAAATCATAATGAGATAATATTTTTAGGGCTATATATCATATTTAGGGAAAATAGACAAGAATATTCTTTGATATTAGGTTTATTGTTTTCTCATAAGAGAGATTGCTAGTTTTCCCTTATGAAATTAATATACAATACTTATCTCTGTACTATTTTTCATAATACCCAATAACCCTCTTATACCATAATTTTGTAGTATTACATTTATTTTTAAAATTATTTTTTATTCATACTAATTATAAAGTAAATAAATCACATAAATTAATATAAAAATAAAAATATTTAAATGCTAAAAATAAGAAATATAGATTTTGATGTTAATAAGACATTTTTCTTCTAATTTTTATTTTTTAAACTTTTTTTCTTATAATAACTATTATTTTATATACCCAATATAACATATCAAGCAAACGATCTATTTACTCCTCTTTTCCCTTAAATTTTTGTTGCCATGAATATTTTTGGATATTATAAAATTATGGGGATAAATAGTATATAATTATTTTAATAAGGGGAAACTAGCAATTTTCTTTCCCATAAATATCTTGAACTATCCAAACTTGACCATTAATTTCCAAGCCTATCTCTAATGTAGTAAATTTTTTAATAGTATCTTTGTATTACTCCCAAGTATTATGCTTATTTTTCCCATATAACTGTCCACGTGTCCTTTATTTATTGGTCCAAAAATATTCTTTCAAATTTACCCATAAGTACGTTTCATAGATTCCGAGATCATTTTCTAGGCACCGGACAAAAAAATGATGTTGCAATTGACAAAGGGAAATATTATTCACGAAATGTTCTAATCGAAGATGGTTTTTTTTTTTTTTTGAGTGAACCTCGACTAGAGAATTTTATTAATTAAAAGAAAAATAAAATCTACATAAGGGATGTAATAAGCCTTGCTCCTCATAAAATGCATAGGGAGCAACTAAGAAACTAAACATGAATGCAACAAAACTGTTACAAGAAGAATTAACAAAATCTATAATGAAATCCATTAGCGTCTATCGAAAGAATAGAAGCAATTGAATGAGGAGTGGCGTCTAGCCAAACAAAATTAGAATACTTCTGTCCCAAATTCACCGACGCATTCGGCAGCAGAATTACCTTCTCTGAACACATGAGAAAACTGAACTTCAATGGAAGACATAATCATAGTCAGTAAGGTGATATGAGATATTTTCCCAATCATTTATTAACTTTTAAGATTATAATTCTCTTATGATCTAAGCTCCTCCGAACTTTTAAATATCTTTTGTACTTCTATTTATTAACAATCTATCACACAATTGAATTTGGCTTAGAATTTAAGATCGCGAGGAAATCTTAATTTTTTATTATTTTGTAATATTTTATAAGCCAATAAAGTATTGAAACCTCATAAAATCGATTGAAATTACGCATATTTTGGGTTTCTATTACTAAAAACTTTAGGGAATCCTAAAATATAGTTTCAAATTTTTTTCTTTTATCTTTTCCGCAAGTTTTCCACTTTCTATAAGGTTCGGTTGGTCAGAAGTTGGTTCAGGCTGGGGGAAGAAGGTGGCTTATCTTCATTGTAGAGTAATCATACTGCAGTCACCAAAACTGACCAAATGGCATAGGGGTTCCTGTCAGCAAGGATTTCGAGATTATCTTTCCAAACTTCGAACGACAAAAAGAATCAATAAAACACGGTTTTGACAATCGAGACATTATACTTTTAACATGTAGTGGTCATGATTGAGAAAGAACGCTAAAATCTTCTCAAATCTCACATGCAACTCAAAATTTTCTGTTATTATAAACCACATAAGCTAACAAACTCTGCACAGATATTTTTGTTTTGTTAATTTACAGGTATTCAGCAATATTCAAACTGTTAGATTTATTTCTCACATATTGTGGACTAGTATAAATCATTTTAATTGTTTTATACTTTACCGAATTAATACGTGACTAATGTCAAATATTAAGGAAGCAATCTTAATGTGCTCATGTATTAAGTGATCAAATATTGTGTTAATGAGTCTGATTTTATCATACCATATATGGTAATATATTATGGACAAATATAACCTTGAATTGTATTATTATAGCTCATAATGGGATGGGCATTTTTGTACTAATACATGAGGGTCCTCGACTTAGCCACGATGATATAAGTGACTTCAATCCATTGGAAGTTAATTGTTCGAAAAGCCGGGAATGAGTGCAGCAGCACTCTCTCGCTCGCTTTCTCCCGATTTCATCGTTCATATACACAATATCTTCAAGCAATTTTGCTCGAAGTGAAGGCGCAGACTTTACAAAGACTTGGATCAATTTCGGACAATCCATACAAGCTCCATAACGTGTTTGAAGCTTGGATTCATGGCTAATCAAGGTAAATCTCAATTTTTCCCTAAAATATGTGTTTAATTGGAAATGCAAGATTAAGGGCATTCGGTTCATATTTATTGCAACAATTGGTATCGAGCCATGGTTATGCATTTCTATTGAACCATGGCCATTTTGGGGATGAATCAGCTTTGACTCACCCATGGAATTTTTCTTTATTTCGGATTTTGTGATTCCGAGCATATTTGACCAAAAGGTCATTGAATAATGCATGGGTGATGTTTAAGGAGTCAAAATATAATTGTTTCATGTTTTTTTTGGTGGCAAAAATCGGGTTGTTCAAGAAAATGCAACTGTAGCGACTGTAGCTTCATCGCGAGGAAGAAGATGAAGTGCAGTGAAATTATCATTTGGGTCCCTATAGTTTATAAATTTATGTTGTGGCCTAAATATTTGGCAAAAGTTTCAATTTGGTCCTTGACCGAAAGTCAACATGGTATAATATCATTTGGATCCCTGATATTATTAATAATTATTTTTTAACCTAAAATAATTATCACATGTCTTCCAGCTACTTTATCACCTACTTTGATTTCACGTTTCTGTGAAATATATACACAAATCATTTCTGGATTATAACTAGAACCCCCCTTTTTCTGGACCCATCTCACATTAATAACGCGACCCCTACCACCTATAGGTAGTTTTAGGCAAGTTTTTTGGATCCCTATAGTTTATAAAATTAGGTTGTGGCCCAAATATTTGGCAAAAGTTTCAATTTTGTCCTTGACCGAAAGTCAACATGGTATAATATCATTTAGATCCCTGATATTATTAATAATTATTTTAAGCCCAAAATAATTATCATTTGGATCCTTGATATATTAGGAAATTATTATATGGCCTAACTGTTCTCGAAATATTATTTGTGCCCTCTATAGTTTGGGTAATTATATTACAGACTAGAAAGTAATTTAATTTTATTTACAGTAAGGGTCAAATGTTTTGTTATTATAAACAGTGGCTATAATTCTGAAAATTCTTCATTTAAGTCCAAAATTTTCATTAATTTTGACAATTTTTCAGAATTTCAATTATAAAATAATCCATCATTGTTGTATATTATGGGCATGGCATTCATACATTTTATTGAGGTATATTAAATATTTTGGGAAAAGCTTTAATTATGGTTAATAAAGCTTATTTGGTCTCAATTTTAGTTATTGTATGAAATATTATGCATGGCAAAACTTCAATTTAGAGTGATTGAGTATCTACCTGTCGTAGAACCAATCATGATAAATTATTCGGTGTTTTGCAATTAATTGTCCCTTTATAATTATTGATTATGGATTGTGTGATGGATTATTGTTGCTATAACCAAGATCCATACGGGTGATGATATTGCCCTGTCGGTAAATCATTACTTGGTAGGATGCTTGGGTAGGTAAAGAGATTTGTTGGGTATTTTCTACTGAGTGACTTAATTACCACGCTCGGTAATAGGTCAATGTTGGTGTTATATTCAACTTGTCCGCTTTATTTGTGGGTTAGAACACTCATTTCTTGTTGGAGAATGGTAAAATGAGAAATCATTGTTTGTGGCATGATTTTGTTTTCACATGCCTATTAATACTTATTATTGATTTCTCAGCTCTAGATATTCTTTCCTTTCTCCAAGTTGCCTCCATTAAGACTTTGACTGGGACAAACTATGAGGATCGGCGTGAATCCGTCATGTTCTATTTATCGACATTGAATAGAGACTTGGCTTTGAGAGTTGATGAACCATCCAAGCCCACGGATAAGAGTCATCTGCTATCGAAAGGCGAGTGGATGGCTTGGGATGAATCCAATAGACACCTGTCTCGGACACAATAAAATACACCATTGATAGAGCGATCGGAGATAGCATCCCCGCATGTGACAAGGCTAAAGATTATTTGGCAGCAGTAGGAAGAACTTTTAAGAAGGTAGACAAGGCTGAAAAGGGTAACTTTCTGAGATTGCTTACTAATACCCAGTATGATGGGGTTTCTGGGGTGAGAGAGCACATTCTGAAAATGACAAGTTACCATAAGAAGCTGAAAGACATGGATGTCAGTTTACCTGATGACTACCCAGTATTCCAAATTCTTGAATCTCTTCCACCACGATTCAAGTAACCGAGAAGTCAATACAACACTCGAGAGAGACTTGGAATATCAATGAGTTAACTCGCTATGTAGTTCAAGAAGAGGAATCATTGAAGAAGGGAAAATCTCACACTGCTATGATGGCCACTACTCAAGAGAGTGGGAGTGTGAAGAAAAGCTCTTCAAAGGGTAGCAATAAGTTTTTTAAGAAGAAGAAGTTTGGAAAGAAAACTTCACATGGCAAATCTTCTACTACTACTCGGTTCCACTTCAAGGCTTTAAGGGAAAATGTCATTTCGTAAGAAATACGGGCATAAGAAAGTCGAATGCGAGAGGATTCAAAGCATGGTCGGAAAAGAAAGCTATTCATATAGCTTTTGTGGGCTTTGAATCCAATCTTGTTGATGTTCCTTCTAATACTTGGTGGTTGGATACTCGGTGCAACCATTAATATAACAAATTCCTTACGAGAATTCAAAAGCGAGAGGAGCCCAATGAAGCGAGAGTCGATTGTATATATGGGCAATGGAGTAAAGGCCAAAGTTGAAAGCATAGGAGTTGTCGGACTACACCTGCAATGACAGCCAATTTTTAGATCTATCGGACATAACTTATATTCCTTCTATTAGAAGAAACTTGGTATCTGTATCTATTTTGGATAGATGTGGCTATACTTTTCATTTCGGTGATGAGAAAAGTTTACTTATTTCGCAATTCGTAGCTAGTTGGTTCCGGCACTCTATCCGATGGCTTATATATGCTTGATTTATTTCCTTATCGTCTGAATCATCATCCAATGCTCATGTTATGAATGTTGTTAGCTCTAATAGTAAAAGGATTGATGAAAATTCCTCTATGTTGTGGTATAAACGGTTATGTCACATTTCTAAACGGAGGATGGAAAGACTCATTAAAGATGGCATTCTCCATAATCTAGACTTTTCCGATTTTGACACTTGTGTTGATTGTGTCAAAGGCAAATTCTATCGCCAAAACTAGAAAAGAGAGAATTCAGAGAAGTCGCGAGGTTCCGGAGTTGATACATACGAGACATATGTGGGCCGTTAACTCCTCGCAGCTATAGGTGGTTATAAGTACTTCATCACATTCATTGATGACTTTTCTCGTTATGGTTATGTTGAGCTGCTTACTGAGAAGGCTGAATCCTTATCTGTGTTTCAAGTCTTTAAGGCTAATGTTGAGCTCCAAAAGGGTAAAATGATTAAATCAGTGAGATCAGATAGAGGTGGTGAGTACTATGGGCGATATGATGAAACTGGGCGTAATCCTGGACCTTTTGCTAGATTTCTTCAGGAATGTGGAATAGAAGCTCAGTACACAATGCCTGGGACTCCTGAACAGAATGGAATTGCAGAAAGAAGAAATCGTACCCTTCTTGACATGGTGCGATGCATGTTGAGCAACTCCACCTTACCAGATTTTCTGTGGGGTGAAGCCTTGAAAACTGCTGCTTATATTTTGAATCAGGTACCCAGTAAGTCAGTGCCCAAAACTCCTTATCAATTGTGGTCAGGAAAGAAGCCTAGTCTTCGTCACTTTCATGTCTGGGGATGCAGAGCAGAAGTGAGGCCTTATAATCCACAATCAAGGAAACTTGATCCGAAGACTATTAGTGGTCATTTTATTGGCTATTGTATAGGCTCAAGGGGTTCTAGGTTTTATTGTCCTTCCCATACTACCAGAATCATTGAGTCTGATCGTGCCATTTATTTTGAGAATGATCAGAATAGTGGGAGTACTGAGCCTCACAATCTCACATTAAGAGAAGAACTTGTGGTTTTGCCTGTCCCATCTTATCCGACTCGCGAATGGGATTACCACGTATTGATGTTCATTCTCTCGATCCCGAACCTCATCATGTTTTAGAGCCTATGGTCGTGGAGGATGATGTCACCGATGTGCGATTGAGAAGATCCAGAAAGGGTCGGGAGACCTGCAATTTCGATGATTATGTGGTTTACTTCGGGAACATGATATTGATGGTGATTTATCATCCGACCTCGCTACCTTTCGAAGCCATCGGTTATGCGGAATCTTCATCTTGGATATATGCCATGCAGGATGAGATAGCATCCATGTATCACAATGGGGTTTGGGATTTAGTTGAATTACCGGATGAATGCGAGCCAATTGGTTGCAAATGGATTTTAAAACCAAAAGAGATGCCGGAGGTCGGTGGAAAGATACTAAGGCCGGACTTGTGGCCAGGGTTTCGATCGAGAGAAGGTATTGATTATATAGAAACCTACTCTCCTGCTTTCTACCAAAGACTCATTCCAGTATTATCATGGCATTTGTAGCTCATTTTAATTTAGAATTACATCGGATGGATGTGAAGACAGCTTTTCTTAATGGAAGCTTGTCTGAAGATGTGTATATGGTGCAACCTGATGGCTTTATTGAGCTTGGCAAAGAAAACATGGTGTGTAAGCTTAAAATGTCTATTTATGGACTTAAACAAGCCTCCGTGCAAGTGGTATTTGAAATTTCATGATATTGTCACCTCTTTTGGATTTCGGGAGAACATTGTTGATCGGTGTATATATTTGAAGATCGATGGGAGTAGATACATCATTTTGGTGCTTTATGTGGATGATATCTTGCTCGCTACTAGTGACATCGATTTTTACTCGAGACAAAACATATGTTGTCATACAAGTTTGATATGAAAGATCTCGGTGAAGCCCATTATGTATTAGGGATAGAGATTCTTCGTGATGGATCTAGAGGAGTTCTAGGACTGCCTCAAAGGACCTTTATTGATCGTGTTCGAAAATGTTTAATCTACGGTCTTGTGCTCCTGGAAAAGCACCAATAACAAAGGGTGACAAACTTTCCAAGTCTCAATGTCCAGATAATGATGTAGATAAAGCTAGAATGTAAACAGTCCCATATGCATCAGTTGTGGGTAGCTTGATGTATGCTCAAGTTTGTACATCGCCGACATTGCTTTTGCAGTGGGTGTACTTGGAAGATACTTGAGCAATCCCGGTTTTGAACATCTGGAAGGTCTGCAAAGAAAGTGCTCGGATATTTACAAGCTACTAAAGACTTTGCATTGACATATCGATAATCGACTACTTAAATATAGTTGGATATTCGATCGTCGATTTCGCAGTCGTCCGGAAGACAAGAAATCTACATATGGTTATATCTTTATGATGGCGGAGGAGGCATGTATCATGGAAGAGTGTCAAGCGTAAACTTATAGCTTCTTCAACAATGGAGGCGGAATATGTAGCATGTTTTGAGGCTACACGTCAAGCTTTATGGATGCGACATTTTATCACGGAACTAGATTTTTGTTGGTCGTGCCAAGGCCATTAAAGATATACTCGTGATAATTCTGCAATTGCTTCTTTCTCATAATACGAGGAGTTCCTCACGCTCCAAGCATATTGATATTAAATACTTATTTGTGAGAGAGAAAATTACTCTATCTTATGTATCGATGAGAGTATATACCTACTGGAACTCATGTTAGGCGATTCCCTTACTAAAGCTTTAACTCCAAAAGTGTTTAAGGATCATGTGACTCATATGGGATTGTTAGAATCCTCTTTTATATGTTGAGTCGATGAGAGTTCGGTTTGTATTATATGTTTTAACTTAAATGAGATTTTGTATTACTCATATTTTGTTATTATGCATGCATATTGTTATATAACATCGATATGCCATATATTGTGTACACATTTGGTTGAATATGACATTATGTATATCGTGAGGATATTATGGTCCGAGACATTTGGTTTAGTCTCATTGTGGACATTTTGAACTGAAGCATTTTGGCTTGGTTTCAATGTGCTTTTCTGAGACATTTGGTTTCGATCTCATTATGATAAAATGGAGCTCGCTTCGAGACATTTTGATCTAGTCTCATTATGGTTATATAGAAGCGATGGTCTAGGAGATATTTTGGTTTCGTCTCATTTTGCTAGACATGTGGACCTTATGGAAATAGGCATGTTGATCACATTTTCATGCTATTTTCATTATTATACTTGTATACTACTACTTAGTCACGTGTTTATGGGTATCTTGTTGTGTGGAACATCACTGCCGGTGCACACATGATTTGATATTTGTGACACATTTTGGACTTGTTGATGTTTGGGTGATTGCTCACATTTGATTTTTGCTATAGTTGCATATTGATTAATTCGGTTGTTTTAAAAATATTTGATTTTAAAACTATCATGAGAATGACTTATGCTCAGTCCAAGTGGGAGATGTTAGATTTATTTCTCACATATTGTGGACTAGCATAAATCATTTTAATTGTTTTATACTTTACCGAATTAATACGTGACTAATGTCAAATATTAAGGAGCAATCTTAACAAGCTCATGTATTAAGTGATCAAATATTGTGTTAATGAGTCTGATTTTATCATACCCTATATGGTAGTATATTATGGACAAGTATAACCTTGAATTGTATTATTATAGCTCATAATGGGATGGGCATTTTGTACTTAACACATGAGGGGTCCCTGCACTCGACCACGATGATATAAGTGACTTCAACCCATCGGGAGTTAACTCGTTGGAAAAGCGGGGAATGAGTGCGATGCACCTCTCTCGCTCGCTTCTCTCCCGATTTTACTTGTTCATATACACGTGATCTTCAAGCAATTTTGCTCAAGTGAAGGCGGCAGCTTTACAAGATCTTGGATCAATTCTGGACAATCCATACAAGCTCCATAACGTGTTTGAAGCTTGGATTCATAGCTAATCAAGGTAAATCTCAAATTTTTCCCTAAAATATGTGTTTAATTGGAAATGCAAGATTAAGGGCATTCGGTTCATATTTATTGCAACACAAACATCTTTACCTAGAGTGGCAATTTGCACAAATGTGAAAAATAAAAGGAATGGGCCATTTTCTTTTTTCGTAAATTTCGGCGGAAGGAGAAATTTCATGGACATTTTATTTTATTTTTCTTAATTCAGAGAAAATTAAGTGCATTGTCTATTTTCGTCATTATTTGTAAATATTTTCTTTAATGATGATCGTGGCGCCACGGTTTGAAAGTCAAGAAGTTCTGATGGTAGAGTAACGCGAAAGTGACTGACTTCGAGGAAAACTAAAATGATGAAATAAATCTTTGACTCTAAAACATATCAACATTATTGAATTTTTTTTAAAAGGATCGAATTTCCACATTGCGAGAGAATTTATTAATAAAAAATAAATAACTAAAGTAATATAAAATACGTTAAGGCCTGGAATATGAATAAGTTCATTTGAGCACTGAATATTAATATAAAGACATAATAAACCTCAATCTCTAAAAGAAAAAGATTTAATACCGTAAACAAAACCGGAAAAAAAAGAAGAAGAAGAGTAAGAAAGCACATCTAAAATTAGAGGAGAGAAATCATATTACCATAACATGCTAAGCATTTCAAAAAAAAAAAAAAAAAAACATACATAGAGAAAGAGCACGGGAAACCCGTGATCGTGAACATATAATGAGTGAGTAGCTTTGACATCTCCACTGGCGAACCTCTTTCCAAAAGATTGCATGAGCATCTTAAATTCAAGCACACATATACAATTCTTTTTTAGTGATGATAAGAGTTGCCCTTCTTTCACAAATTATCTTGTACTAAGTACAAATTAATATAGCATACAACGTTGGTGGAATAGAAACACCACTTAACTCACATGATTTATATTTATTTATTTATGTTTTCATTCAATAAATATTGTTATGGCACGTCAGTATGTACTAGGAGTTTGTGATTATGTAATTATTATTGATTATTTTTTATTTTTTTGAGTTAATTTGTACTTTGTACAAGATATTCTTACTTTTTTAAGGTATACAAGTCATGGATGCGATTTTTTTTTTTTTTTTAATTTCATTAGTCTACTAATACTACAGCATTTCACACACCATACCACCCCGATGAAAATTAATTAGCTCAGGATTGCTCAGATTGCTCTACAAACAAAGTATGTAACACATTATATTTGTGCCAGTGTGCATTCCCTTAATTTTTGTAGCTTCCTCTTCACATTATGGGAAAAGTTTTGGGTAGAAATGCAGCGATAATCTCTTTTAATGCAAATACATGTATCATGTGATTTAAATATTAATTGGGTTTAATTTATTTTAATTGCTAGTATTAATTGTCCATCTTAACATTTGAATAATAACCTACATCTAAACATATGAAAAGAGAATAGTAATGTGAATAGAATGGAGGTAGAAAAACTTGGACACAAATGACTGATTAGAATAAATAGCAAATAACATCGAATATCATTGCAAAATTCGGTTTGATGAGCAATAAGAGGAACAAAATACATTATACATATCATGGAGATATTTTCTAGAAGTGCTTAAACTTCTTGCTTTCTAATTAATTATTATCTTTGAGACAAAACGAAACTAGTAAAAGATAGCAAACATTGATACGGCCAATTTATTTTCACGCAAACCGATTAAGCAGGACACTGAAATCCTGCGGGTGGATTTTTACCACAGTCGTTGACAAGTACTTGTAGAGAGATTGGGGCCAGAATATCGATGAGATTCAGAGCCTTAACTCTAATGGCAGTGCAAAGACATATTGCAGCATCCAAGTCTGCTAGCCATTGAAGCAGTGGGCAGCATTCCTCCTTAGCGCTGTCGCCAAGACCAATGTGAATTAAACCACCTAGAACATCGACACATGCACCAAGCTTGAGAGCATCAATGGGACAACTTTGTTGTTTTGGTGGTGGTGGGTATCTCACACTAGGTAGTGGTAGTGGTGGTGACTTGGGGTTTGGTGCAGGCGATGGCGGCTTCACAATCGGTGGTGGAGGTGGCGAAGTTGACTTGACAACCTGTGGAGGAGGTGGTGGCGTTTTAGGGCTTGGTTATGAAGGCGGTGGGGGACAGTTTGGGGTCTTAGAAACTAAAGAAGAGAGCAAAGTGCCCAAGTTCAAGAGTAGAATAAAGGAACTTGCTAATCGATATTTGCCCATGATGAAATTTTTTATTAAACTCTCTAATTAAAGAGATGTGCTTGCTAAGTTGGGAATGCTTTCCTTATTGAACGAATGCCTGTTTATAGATAGAGTAATGAATTTTGGGATCATTTTCTTCCCTTGCGTTGCGGGTTTGATTTTGGAAAATTTACATAAATAACTCAAAATGTTTTACATTTTTCACAAATAACCTTTCGATATTTTAGCTATCATAATTAGCCAAACTCAAGTTTCAAGACAAAGCGCCTCTGTTTACATTCTTGGCCAAAATTCTCAAACAATTTTTCGAGTTTTGAGACGACGGACAATCTGGCCAAAATGATGTAATTTTTTTTTTTCTAAATTTGGTATTGCCGAGGCGCGGTGTCACGTGATGGCAGCACCGCGCCATCAGCGCGATGGGCACCATGCCATCGCACCAGAATCTGGTGCGATGGCCGGCCATCGCACCAGTTTGGTATGATGGCACCATCCTGTCGCACCAAACCTGGTGCGACGGGCACCATCGCAAAAATTTCAAATTCTGGAACTTGGTGCGACATGCAGAAACTACTAGACAGTGCGATACTAGTGCGACAGGCTGCTGTGCACAAATTTGTTGTCTCATCAAGATTGGTGCGACAGACAGCCTGTCTCACCAAAACTTAGTGAGACAGGCTGCCTGTCTCACCAAAGCTTAGTGTGACAGTGCCTGTCTCACCAACTGTCACTAAAATATAAACCCTAACTCCGTAAACGATACATCACAAAAATTCATAACGCTTATATAAATATTTAATACAATTATATTGAATGTATCGTGTGCTGACTCTGATCTTTAGTTGCAGGGAATGGTGTTTGCAGAGAACGATGTTTGCAGAAAACGGTGTTTATAATTTATATGTAAGGGAATAAAAATTAAAAAGGGAGGGTAAAATAGAAAATGTGAGTTTTGATTGACTATACTTGATAGAAAATAAAATGAAGGATTAATTTTAAAATTTAGAAATTGAGTCTGATTATTTTTGTAAATTTTCCTCATATTTTGATGAACCACTCAGGACCACTGTTCGCCTGACAGCTTTTGCTACAGTTTGTGTTGATTCATTGACTTTAGGTCGCAAAGGGGCAACACAAGCCAACTCACTGATGAACGGATATGTAGAAATAGATATTTCCATTTTTTTTTATTTCATGCTTGAAACTTGGGATTCATGACGATACTAAGAACATTCGATTGATTATAATAATAACACTAACAAGTAATTGATTATAATAATAACATTAATATTTTTTGCAGTACGAAATGTAAGTTCTTTAATTAACTCAACCAAATTGTAACCAAATGCTTATTCATAATTATTTACTTGTCTATAAAAATAAAATGTAAACATGGAATGGATATGACAGCAATCATATATAATGGAAATAATTTACCTTAGTTAATAAATTCTTCAAAAGTAATGTAATTTTTGATGTGGAGAGATCCTAGTCATGCCTTTTAAAGTTCTAAAATTTAAAATAGAAAATGTCAAATCCAAATTAATTTTTTAACCCTATTTTTTCAGGAACTAAATTGGTATGATTAGTTAAGGGTCAGTTTGGTAATGTTGTAATTTTTAAAATAATTGTTGTTAGCTGTGCTGCAAAAATAATTAGTTGTAAAGATAATTAATTAGGTGTTTGATAAATTTTATTTTTAGAAGTATTGTAAGTTTTTAAAACAGTTATGGATATGTGATAAATCTTACTATTAAACTATGGTAAGAATCAAATTACAAAAATAGACATAATATATAATAAAACTTATACATATAAAAAGATGTGCAAGCAATATTTTTAATTGTGTGTTATAATAATTTTAACTAAAAATAGTATTTATACTATATATATTGATTTCATACAACAAAACTTTAAAATTATAATGAAAGAAAAAATGAAAGGCGGATATAATATATGGTTAAAAAAAAAAGAGTGACAATCCATAATATTATTGAAAATAATTGACAAATGGCGTAAACACTAAAAATCACAAACGCTCATAGTCCATATACATGAACCATTGACTGGTGCCATAAAAAATGAAAAACATTGCAATTGCATATACATGAAATTTTTAAAAATAAACAAACTAAAAAAAAACAATAAATATTATAATAAAATTTTCAATAATCAATTGCATTATTGAATATGCAAGAAGTTAAATTAAAAGGTTATGAACATAATGGTATCTTGCCTCTGCCATAATGTGATAATTTTTTATGGAATGTATAATATGAATAAGAAATAAGTTAAAGGAAATGGATTATAATAAAATATTGATTTTATTTCTCATTTGAGTAAGGAAAGTGTTGGTTTGGGTAATAATTATAAGAATATTTATGAAATTATATTAAATAATAAAATTGATTATCAAAATCAGAATTTAAAAGATATTCATTTCCTATTTTTTTAAGAGAGATTGATTTTGACAAAAGTAATTTTAATTTTTTTTTACCAAATATCTAAATTAACTTTTAGATTCTTAAAATCACTTTTAAGATTTATCAAGGCAATTCCAAACATACCCTCAATAAAATTAATTAAAAATCACTTGATTAAGCCCTTGGACTAAAGTGAGCAAAGAATCTGTAAATTAAATTTAATATAAATTATTGACGTTAATTGTATCCAAGAAATACTGCTTCTGTCACTGATAGTACTCAATTAGAAATATCAAATATAAACTGCAACTTGGGAAAATAAAAAAGTAAAATATATCTAGCAGTACTTAGTAAATTGTGAGAGCAAGAGCATGCAATTTTGACAAGTTCTAAAGTTCGCGTGAAGATTTTTAGGCTCTTTGGATCTTCTTAAAGATGGGACAAGCGAGATTTACGCCAGCATAGTCGAGTTAGCTTACGAATAATGAATCGACCCATGATTTTCACATGAAAATTATTGAGAATATTAGGAAAAATCTCTTAACATTAGAAGCTTAGAAATTATAGTTTAATTTTAGAGTGTCACGCTAATTTGTTAATAAAATTGCAATTAATTCAAAATATTTTCTTCCTTATAATAACACATCAATGACAAATAATAAAATCAAATAACGTAAAATTCATGGTAATTTCTTAGTTTAACACATTAATGGTAGATAATAAAATCAACTAATCCATTAATTAGTTTGAGATTAAAAATATATATACGTATTCTACCTATATGATTGATATGTGGCCCGGACCACTTTGCTAATTATATTATTATCATTAAGTAAATTTCAAATTTAATTTAAATTACAGATATTGTTTATTTTACTAAAAAAAAAGGAAAGTGAATATATTATTTAATTGATAATATTCAATAAAATTGAATAATAGATTTTGGGACAAAATACTTAAGCGAAATTAATTTGTTAAATTTTTCACTTTTACCACTTAATTTTTTAAATTACCATTAATGTCTGTAACTTAAAATTTAATAAGGTGTTGAGTTGTACATGTCTCTCCATCATCATGCTCCATCATCATGCTTCATCATCATGAGTCTACAATGTTGAGTGGAGGTTAGCTTTACACATTTGATGCCATTAAAGGATTCCTTTAGAGCATGTTAGGTGAGTGGAATATGTTTGGTGTTATGATGAAAGGTTGGTGGAATGTGCTAGGTGATGTGTATTGTTATGATTATGTTTGTGTTTTATTCACTATAAATACCTATGCTATTGTGTTGTGATCTATAAGCCTAACAATAAGAAAGCATAAGAGTATAACAAAGCCCCTGAGAGCGATTTGTGAAAGTGTGTGAATTGTTCTTGTAATGTTCTTGAACTTTCTCTAATAAACTTTGTGTTTCATCCTTCAAATTCTCCAACAAAGTGGTATCAGAGTTAGGTTTGGAGGATAAAATAGTCATGTAGCATATCAAATTAAAGCTCTCGATGAGACGAACGCAATGCCTCAAGAATCAGCCTGATCGGAGTTCGGACGAGCCCGGAATCGCCGTCGGAAGTTTGTCGTTCAGAAACTGAGTTGACTCACCAAGTTGAAACGTGTTAAGCCGAACTAGACCGAACCAGACCAAGCCGAATCAAATTTGGATCAGTCGAACCGATTTAGTCACCCGAGCCGACCGTTGATCGTTGACCAAAGTTGACCAGAGACCTCCCAAAGGTTTTTCGACGTTCGGATTCATTCGTGCATTCGAGAATCTCAAATTCTCACTCGATTTGTGAGATATGGCAAATGGTGGTATAATGTCATTTCAAGTTCTATAATTGAAAGGGAGCAAATTTGACAATTGGAGCATCAAAATGAAGGCTCTATTGGGTGCACACGATGTGTGGGAAGTCGTGGAAAAGGGCTTTATAGTACCGGAAAATGAAGCTACTTTAATTACTGACACAAAAGGAGAATTTGAAAGACTTAAAGAAGAAAGAGAACAAAGCAAAGTATCTCATCTTTCAATCATCGGATGAAGATGCTTTTGAAAAGATCATTGGCACTGACATCCTCGAAGGAAGCATGGGAGAAGTTAGAAACCTCTTACAAAGGAGGCGGAACAAGTTAAGAAAGTCCGTCTTGAAACACTAAGAGGTGAATTTGAATCCTTACACATGAAAGTGTCGGAATCAATTTTTGATTACTTTACTAGAGTTATTCTTATTGCTAATGAATTAAAAAGAAATGGTGAAGAGTTGAGAGAACTAAGGATTATTGAGAAAATACTTGATTAGTAGATTCCAAGTTTGACCACATTGTAGTAACAATAGAGGAGACTAAAGATTTGGAGGCTATGACGATCGAGCAACTTCGAGGAAGGTTGCAAGCCTATGAAGAAAAAGCGAAGAAGAAGCGAGGATCGAAGAACAACTCTTGAAGATGGAAATCAAGCCTATGTTTGAGGAAGAGGCGAGGGCGAGGTAGAGGTCGTGGTCATGGGCGAGGCTGGAATTTCAACAACAAAAACTCTTTCAATAATGAAAGAGGAGAAAGCTCAAACAGAGGGTGAGGAAGAAACAATCCAAGATCAAGGTATGAAAATTCTCAAGTGCGAGTGCTATAATTGTCAAAAATTTGGGCATTATGCTTGAGTCACGGAATTCCAAGCAACATAGTAGATGAGAAAGTGAATTATGTTGAAGAGAAGAATAATGGAGATGGCACACTTTTACTAGCACCTAATGACAACAATGGAGGTCAAGAAAATACTTGGTATCTTGACACGGTGCTAGTGATCACATGAGCGGAAACAGAAGCATGTTTGTGGAGATAAATGAATCAGTGAATGGTAGCGTCGCTTTTGGAGATGATTCAAAAGTACCAGATGAAGGGAAAAGGTAACATCCTTTTTGCATAAAAGATGGTAGCCACCAACTAATTTCAAATGTTTACTATGTGCTCGATATGAAAAGCAACATTCTAAGTTTAGGTCGACTTTTAGAAAAAGGCTATAATATTCATCTTAAAGATTATAGTCCTTTTTAAGAGATGACAAAGGAAACCTAATTACAAAAGTGAGAATGTCGAAGAATAGAATGTTTCCTTTAAATATTCAAAATGATGTTGCAAAGTGTCTCAAGACTTGTCATAAAGATCCAATCTGGATTTGGCATCTTCGATGTGGACATCTCGACTTTGGTGGACTAGAGCTACTTATCAAGAAAGAACATGGTGAATGGTCTACCTTCGATCAATCATCCCGATCAAGTTTGTGAAGGATGTTTACTTGGCAAGCAATTTAGAAAGAGTTTTCAGAAGGAGTCAAACTCAAGAGCTCGGAAGCCACTCTAGCTTATTCATACTTGATGTGTGCGGTCCATTCAAGCCAACCTCTCTTGGTAAAAGTAACTACTTCCTTCTTTTCATAGATGATTTTTCAAGAAAAACTTGGGTGTATTTTTTAAAGCAAAAATCAGAAGTTTTTGAAGTTTTCAATAAGTTCAAAGCTGCAGTGGAGAAATAAAGTGAATACCAAATCAAAGCCATGAGATCTGATCAAGGTGGAGAGTTCACTTCCAAAGAATTTATGAAGTTTTGTGACGAAAATGGAATACGACGCCCTTTGATAGTTCCCCTAACAAAATGGTGTTGCAGAAAGAAAGAACAGAACTATCCTCGACATGGCGAGAATAGTTCTCGAAAGCAAAAGACTACCCGAAGAATTTTGGGTTGAAGCGTTAGCTTATGCAATCTATTTATCAATCGATCTCCAACGAAAGTGTGTGGAGCAAGACACATGAAGCATAGAGTGGAAGAAAGCCTGGCATAACCCATCTGAGAGTTTTTGGAAGCATTGCCCATGTACATGTACCAGACGAGAGAAGAGCCAAGCTGGATGATAAAAGTGAGAAGTTCATTTTCATCGGCTATGACATCAATTCTAAAGGATACAAGTTGTACAATCGAAACAACGGAAAGATCGTGATTAGCCGAGATGTAATCTTTGAGGAAGAAGGAGAAAGGGATTTTGGCTCTCGTGTGGATGACTTAAATTTTTTCCTTTTGAAGAAAATGAGCAGAACAATGAAGGAGCAAGTAGTAGAAGAACAATAAGAGCCGAGTTAGTCCACCTATCTCATCGATGATCAACTACACATGGAGATTCACCACCATCTTTCTTAAATAAAAGAAGCTGAAGAGCATACGAGCGGTCTTGAAGATCTCTATGAGGTGATTGAGAGACATGATACTCACTCTATTTTGCCTCTTTGTTGATTGTGAGCGGTTTACTTGAAGAAGCTGTACTAAGATGAAAAATGGAGAATCGTGATGGATGAAGAAATCAAAGCCATAGTGAAGAATGACACTTGGGAACTTACCACACTTCCCAAAGGTCCACAAAGCCATCGGTGTCAAATGGGTTTACAAGGCGAAGAGAAATGTCAAGGGTAAGATTGAAAGGCCTGAAGCGAGGTTAGTTGCAAATGGCTATAGTAAAAAGTCGGCATCGACTATGATGAGGTATTTGCTCCTGTAGCTCGAATGGAAACTATAAGACTAGTCATTTCTTTAGCAGCCCAAAAGCGAGTGGAAGATTTATCAAATGGATGTAAATTCGCTTTCTTAAATGGATTTCTCAAAGAAGAAGTTTACATCAAACGACCGATTGGGCTATCGCGGTGGAAGGATATGAAGACAAAGTTACGAGATTGAAGAAGGCACTTTATGGGTTAAAGCAAGCACGAGGGCATGGAATAGCATAATTGAAAAATATTTCAAAGAGAATGAAGCTTCACCAAATGCCCACGTGAACATGCTCTCTACGTCAAAGTCAAAAATTAAGACATCTTGATTGTATGCACGTGCGTGGATGATCTCATTTTCGATTGAAAGTAATCCGAACTTATTTGAAGAGTTTATGAGAGTGATGGTGAAAGAGTTCGAGATGGTCGACATTGGACTAATGGCATACTACCGGGCATTGAAGTCAAGCAAAAGGAAGAAGGCTTATTCATTTCCCAAGAATGCTATGTAAAGGAAATACTCAGAAGTTCAAGATGCATGATTGCAGAGCCGTGAAATGCCTGATGGAATCGCGAGTCAAATTGTCCAAACATGACAAAGAAGAAGCAGTTGATCCAATTTTTTCAAGAGCCTTGTTGGAAGTTTGCGTTATTTGACATGTACGAGGCTAGACATTCTCTATCTTAGTTGGGCTGGTTAGTCGCTATATGGAGAATCCAACAATCACCCATTTTAAAAGTCTGCAAAAGAATCATTCAGCTATATAAAAGGTACAATTGATTTTGGCTTATTATACTCATTCTCCGATGATTACAAGCTTGTTGGATATAGCGATAGCGATTGGAGTGGAGATTTAGATGATCGAAAAAGTACCTCTGGATTTGTATTCTTCATGAGAAACACTTGCTTTCATGTGGATGTCAAAGAAGCAGTCAATTGTCACACTTTTCACTTGTGAAGCTGAGTATGTTGCTGTTATTTTAGGTGTTTGCCATGCAATTTGGCTAAGAAATTTGTTGAAGGAGTTGGGTTTGCTCCAAATAGATCCAGCTGAGATCTTTGTAGACAACAAGTGCGCAATTGCCCTATCGAAGAATCCAATCCTCCATGATCGAGTAAGCATATTGACACTTGCTACCATTTCATAAGGAGTGTATTGAAAGAAAGGTTGTGCTGAGATAAAGTATGTCAAATCTCAAGATCAAGCAAGCGATATATTTTACTAAGCCATTGAAACAAGAAGATTTTATCATATTGAGAAATTCATTAGGTGTTATGAAACAATTGGTCGTGGAAGTCAAAAAATTAACGGCAAGTAAAGGAGAATAAGTACAAGTACGAAAAAGAAGATTAAATGCATATTCCTACAGGGCATTGTTCAATCAAAATAAAAAGAATAAAGCCAAAGAACAAGTTGGTGATAATTTCACTAAACTCCTCGAGTAAGAAGACTTAGAGTCACAGAAACAAGTTTAAGGGGGAGTGTTAAAAACAATAAACTTGTTTACAAAATAATAAGGTGTTGAGTTGTACATGACCCTCCATCATCATGCTCCATCATCATGGGTCTACAATGTTGAGTGGAGGTTAGCTTTACACATTTGATGCCATTAAATGATTCATTTAAAGCATGTTAGGTGAGTGGAATATGTTTGGTATTATGATGAAAGGTTGGTGGAATGTGCTAAGTGATGTGTATTATTATGATTATGTTTGTGTTTTATTCATTATAAATACCTATACTATTGTGTGTGATATATAAGCCTAAGAATAAGAAAGCATAAGAAGTATAACAAAACCCCTAAGAGCGATTTGTGAAAGTGTGTGAATTGTTCTTGTAATGTTCTTGAACTTTCTTTAATAAACTTTGTATTTCATCCTTAAAATTTTCCAACAATGTACACAGCCGAAAAAATATTGAATGCAGTCGAGTGCAACCGTAAAAAAAATACATTGCTGAAGAATAAATGTGATATTTTCATATCCAAATTTATTATCCCAGACATCCGTAAATTAAAAACCGTTAAATTATTCGTTAATATGTAACTTTTATCATTCAAAAGTGTATTTCTTTTTCGCAACTGTTCAAACATCAGGATAAAATGAGGTATTAAAAATTAAAGTGATAAAAAAAAAAAAGAAAAGGAACTAAAGTGTCACTCTCCCTTAAAAAAAAATGCCAAATAATTTATCACTAAACAATATTTATTCCAACAACATACATTTTTTTTTTTTTTTTGATTGCAGACAATACAATATTGGTTTCACAACAAATAAGCGATATCACTGTTGAACAAGGCATATGTTCGCATGCATGTGCCTCCAAGTACTGTTAACAGGAAGCTCTCACTTGTTACTGTTATTCTTTTATGAGAAACAAACGAAACGAGTAACATAAAAATTATTAATATGGTCAATTAAAATCTTTTTTTTATTATTATCTCGTACCCATCACTGTCAATTAATGGCAGGACACTGAAATCCTGCTGGCGGATACTTGCCACAGTCGTTGACAAGTACTTGTAGAGAGATGGGTACGAGGAGATTGATGAGATTGGGAGCCTTAATTCTAATGGCAGTGCAAAGACATATCGCAGCATCCAAATCTACTAGCCCATGAAGCAATGGGCAGCATTTCTCCTTAGCACTGCCGCCAAGACCAATGTGAATTAGATCACCAAGAACATCGACGCATGCACCAAGCTTGAGAGCATCAATGGGACAAGTTTGCTGTTGCGTTGGTGGTGCAACAGTTGGTGGTGGTGGTGATGAGATTGGGTTTGGCGCATAAGGCGGTGGAGGAGGTGGTGGCGTTTCGGGGATTGGTGAAGAAGACGGTGGGGGACAGTTTGGTGTCTTAGAAGCTAGAGAAGGAAGCAAAGTGCCCAGGTTCAAGAGTAGAATAAAGGAACTGGCTAACTTGTATTTGCCCATGATGAAATTTTTTTATACACTATCTAAAGAGCTGTGCTCGCTAAGTTGGGGATGGATTGCTGATTGAATGAATGCCTTTTTATAGAGAGAGTAATGAATTATGGGATCATTTTAATTTTTTAATTTTTGTTGATTCATTGACTTTGGGGCTCAAAGAACAAACCCAAGCCAGTCACTAATGATAGATAGGCTAACGCGCCTTTACTAATTAATATTCTTATTTCTAATATAAGGCCTTACCTTCTTATTAATTAGGCCAAGTTTCTCTGCTTGTTGCTTTAGAAACGGATATGCAGCTACAGATACTTCCATTTGTTTTTTGTTTCGTGCTTGATACAAACATTGGAAAAAATTTTATTAGGAGAGGATGTAGATAATGTATAGATATTTACGAAAGAGATAAAAGTAATTTTAAAAATTAGTACACCCATCTATGTAGTATTATAGGCAAAGTTAAGTCCAAGTATTTGCATTCTTTTTAAATTCTATAAATAATGTATAATGATTTAGAAATAATTCTAAAGAATAAATCATTGTTTCCAAACAGCATATAATATGTGTAATATCACAATACAAAATAGGTTTTTTATTCAAAATCTCAAAAATTATAACTTACTACAGTATTGAGTTTATTCATATCTACATTTGATTAAATTTAAGGTTATAAATTTTTATAATTACGTGAAATTTATTCTTACGTATAGTATTACTATCTATAGTTTTTACTGTACAAAGAACAGTCAAATAATTATAACAATAATACTAATAAGTCATTGGTATATCTAAATGTATTATTTTTGCAATTTGAATCGTAAGTTCTTTAATTAACTTAACCAACTGTAAAACATGTAACTTATGCACTAGAATTTCAAAGGGTGGGCAGGGCTGCGATCTAAGGCATTTTAACTTGCAAATCAATATTTTGTATTCAATTATTAAGAGAAAACATTTTCAAACACGGACACATCATTTTTTTCCCTTTTCTTCTTCCGATTGATAACAATAATTCTACTTCATTTGTTCAAATGAAAGAAATATTGAAGGAAATTTTTCACATTCTTTTCCGCCTTCACTTTTTTCTTAACAAATTGATGGACTCCAGAACAGGTTTCTCTCTCTATCTGACTTCCACCAGCAAATTAAATTCTTGTTGGTAATTATTTAGCTGTGAATTAATAAAAATAAAATATAAACATGGAATGGATATCGATCATATATAGGAAAATAATTTAAATGAGTCAATAAATTCGTCAAAAGTTATGTAATTTTAGATGAGTAGAGAATCCTAATCATGCCTTTTAAAAATCCAAAACTTAGAATAGAGTAGCGCCAACATATATATATTTGTATTCTGAACGAGGTTTGTGGTACTCATCAGTCATCCAGACAATAAAGCAATTTTTTTGTTTTACATTTTTTATGGGATTGCTCTATGCTAATCTGTTTTATTGTTTCTTTCTTTTTTATATACTAATCATACTTTCTAATATTTCTACTTTCAGATATACACATCACAGTAGATTGATAGTAAGGTCATAAAATCTCAACAACTGTGTTTTTTTTTCTTTTACCCATAAAAACTCAAAAAGTTTGTTTTTATTTTACAATTTAATGTCAAAGATGAAATAGATATCGACATCAAATTAGATTAAGATGTTCTTTGAAAATATATAATAATAATAACTTTTTTGTTTTCAATGAACCTCATAAGCGACCGAAAATTAAATTAAATAAAATGAGTAAAGAATTAATATGACATGTAAATGTTCTTTTAATTCTTATATTTCGACTTAAGTATTCGTTTAGTCATTATATTTTTTTTTAAAAAAAACTCAAATCTACCCCTTACTTTTCTTCCCTTTTAACCCTTCTAAAGACATTCTTGACATTAATTTATTTATTTATTAAAAAGTTAATTAGTAAATCAACTATTAGTTATTTATTAGTAAATTAACTAATAAATATCAATGTGATGAAGTAGTATTTTTTGTACATGAGCAACAATCTTACTAATAATTACTTTATAGAAAATTAATTTACAAAATTAAATCTAAAAAGTAAAATAATAATATAAAAGTTTTTGTAAATTTTTTATATTACTTTTAGGGTTAATTTGATAAATTACTATTTTTCTATTAATTAATATCATCAAGAATATTATTCCAGTGGTATTATTGTAAAAGAAAATAAAAGGTAGGGATCAGAGTGTAATATGTTTAACAATAAGGGTTTCTTGAAATTTTTTTTAAATGTAAGAACTGAACAAACTCTTAACTCAAAATATAAAAACTAAAAAGAAAATAGCATTTTAATCCCTCCTAAGCCTTGCCTTCACCTTTTTAGTTTCCATTAGCTTTTTTTTTTTTTTTCTCATTTCATCTTGTAGTTAAAATGACGATAGAAAAATACACTGCTGAAGAATAAATGTTAGCCTAAACCTCTGCAAATTAAAATTTGTTAAATTCTTTATTAAAATATAACTTTTACCATTTAAAAGTGTACTTTTTTTAGTAATAGTTCAAACATCAAAATGGAACAAGGTATTAAACATCTACCAAAAATTAAAGTGGTAAAAGTAAATTTTAAGAGCGAAATAAAATGTCACCATCCCTAAGAAGAAAAAATGCCAAACGATTTTTTATGAGAAAACAAAGCGAAACTATTAACATAAAAATTGTTAATATGATCAATTAAGATGTCCTTTTCAAGCAAACTATATGATATGCATGGGCCGTCACCAATTAATTGGTAGGACACTTAAATCTATTTGGCGGATTAGCGAAGCGGAAGCTTAATGCTTATTGATACAGAAACCAAAGGTTTCTGAATAATATAAATTTTATTGAAAGAAAAACTAAATGAATAAAACTAGGGTTTTGAAGTCCTTTTATAACAAACCTAGAAATCGCGAATTTACCAAAATAGGCAAATCGAAATATAATCTTATAATAAAATTCTCCTATTAGAAATAGGAATGGCAAAGAAAACGAAAATCAAATCCGAGTTGTAGAAAAGAAAGATAAAAATCCTAGAATAATCGGGAAAAATAGGAAAAAATATTAAAATCAAAAATGACTAGGAAAGAAAAGGAATTTTCGAGTCGAACACGAGACCGAGCAGCTTTGGCTATTCTAAGTCTTGTTCGGCTCGTTACTAACCTTCAAAATGATATATGATATGCCGAAAATGGACACATGTAGCTAAAGTTATACCATTCGGAAGATACCACTCGCATGATACACAATATCTTTGCATCGGTCCCTCTCGAATGGAAAAGAACTGCGTCCTCGAGTTGGGCTCGCATAACTCTTCATCTTCGAATAATATTTAAATAAATCAGCCATATTGAAAGTGTGAGAGATATTCCAATTGTCAAGTAATTGGAGTACATAAGGATTATCATTAATTTTCTAAGCCACACAAAATGGTTCATACTTGCACTTTTCCAATTTGACTCGAATGCCCGGAAATCGACTTCGCCGCATGTATGCCATCATTAAATCACCTTCAACAAACACTTTCTTACACGATGCTTGTACGCTTCGACCTTGTATTTTGCATTGGCGACCTCAAGTGAGCTCGAACTTCTGCTTGAATCTTCATAGCCTTTTCTGACGTATTATCTACTGCTTTGCATTCCCCAACTGCAGCTGCTAGTGGTATAACAGCCAAGTCACAAACTTGTCTTGGAGAACTAGTATAGACAATCTCAAAAGGAGTCTTGCCAGTTGATCGATTGACCATGCTATTGTAAGCAAATTCAACTCGAGTAATGCTGACTTCCCGGTTCAGTTGCTTGTAATTACACACACACACCGTAACATATTACCCAAAGTGCGATTGACCACCTCTGTTTGCCCGTTTGTGCGTGGATGGAAAGTACTACTAAGCTGCATTGCATGCCAAAGTGATAGTCTTTGGAATCCCATGCAAACGCACTATTTCCAGAAAGAATAAATGTACCACTAAAGCGACATCTTCAATCTTCTTGCATGAAATGAAATGTGCCATTTGGAAAACACATCTACTACAACTAATATTGAATCTCGACCCGTCCTTGTGCGCGATAACCCTAACACAAAATCCATGGACAAATCTAGCTAAATATTTTTAGGAACAAGTAAAGACATGTACAAACCCGATTATTACGCATGTCCACTTACCTTGTTGGCAAATCCGACAAAATGTGATTTTCTATTACTTTATAAAGTCAGAGATTAAATAGATATTGACATCAGATTAGATTAAGATCCTCTTCCAAAATATAAAAAATTAGGATGGGACTATTTGAGCCCACTAATTAAATTTATATTTTTAAAATTTTATTCTTTAAACCTACCTATAGACCCAATATAGCCTTAAATAAAATTATTTATTGCCACAGTCTTCTCAATAAGTAAGCCTATTAAATTCATGTATGAACCAATTTACACGTTTAGATTGAATAAACTAAACATTAAGATATTTCTTAGTTATCTTTTCCTAAAAACTTACAGTATGCGAGGTTATAACTATTGAACAAAATTCAAATGTTGAAAGTTGATTAACCAAACATGCATTTAGAGTGAAAAAAATTAAGAGAGAGAATTAAAATGTTCTTGCTTTACAAAGACGAGGAGGATTATTGCATGAGAATGAGAATTAAACTCCTACTTACCAATCCAATTAACTATTTTCAATTAACATACTTTTATACATGCCAATCTACCATTTTTTTTTTCGATTATTTTTAATGGATCTTAGTGTGTGTGTTTGTGTGTATATTTTCAAGTTTGTTAATTGTTATGTACACAGCCGAAAAAAGATAGAATGCAATTGAGTGCAACCGTAAAAAAAATACATTGCTGAAGAATAAATGCGATATTTTCATATCCAAATTCATTATCCCAAACATCCGTAAATTAAAAACCGCTAAATTATTTGTTAATATGTAACTTTTATCATTCAAAAGTGATAACAATAATTCTACTTCATTTGTTCAAATGAAAGAAATATTGAAGGAAATTTTTCACATTCTTTTCGGCCTTCACTTTTTTTCTTTAACAAATTGATGGACTCCAGAATAGGTTTCTCTCTCTATCTGACTTCCACCAGCAAATTAAATTCTTGTTGGTAATTATTTAGCTTTGAATTAATAAAAATAAAATATAAACATGGAATGGATATCGATCATATATAGGAAAATAATTTAAATGAGTCAATAAATGTCAAAAGTTATGTAATGTTAGATGAGTAGAGAATCCTAATCATGCCTTTTAAAAATCCAAAACTTAGAATAGAGTAGCGCCAACATATATATATTTCTACTTTCAGATATACACATCACAGTAGATTGATAGTAAGGCCATAAAATCTCAACAACTGTGTTTTTTTTTTACCCATAAAAACTCAAAAAGTTTGTTTTTTATTTTACAATTTAATGTCAAAGATGAAATAGATATTGACATCAAATTAGACTGAGATGTTCTTTGAAAACATATAATAATAATAATAATAAAACTTTTTGTTTTCAATGAACCTCCTGGCGACCGAAAATAAAATTAAATAAATTGAGTAAAGAATTAATATGACATGTAAATATTCTTTTAATTCTTTTATTTTGACTTAAGTATTCATTTAATCATTATATTTAAAAAAAAAAAACTCAAAACTACCCCTTACTTTTCTTTCCTTTTAACCCTTCTAAAGACATTCTTGACATTAATTTATTTATTTATTAAAAAGTTAATTAGTAAATCAACTATTAGTTATTTATTAGTAAATTAACTAATAAATATCAATGTGAAAGAAGTAGTATTTTTTGTACATGAGTAACAATCTTACTAATAATTACTTTATAGAAAATTAATTTACAAAATTAATTCTAAAAAGTAAAATAATAATATAAAAGTTTTTGTAAATTTTTTATATTACTTTTAGGGTTAATTTGATAAATTACTATTTTTTCTATTAATTAATATCCTCAAGAATATTATTCCAGTGGTATTATTGTAAAAGAAAATAAAAGGTAGGGATCAGAGTGTAATATGTTTAACAATAGGGGATTCTTCAAATTTTTTTTAAATATAAGAATTGAACAAACTCTTAACTCAAAATATAAAAACTAAAAAGAAAATAGCATTTTAATCCCTCCTAAGCCTTGCCTTCACCTTTTTAGTTTCCATTAGCTAATTTTTTTTCTCATTTCATCTTTGTAGTTAAAGCGAGCGATAGAAAAATACCTTCTTGAAGAATAAATGTGACATTTTATGTCCAAATTTGCTAGCCTAAACCTCTGCAAATTAAAATTTGTTAAATTCTTTATTAAAATATAACTTTTAACATTCAAAAGTGTACTTTTTTTCGTAACAGTTCAAACATCAAAATGGAACAAGGTATTAAACATCTACCAAAATTAAAGTGGTAAAAGTAAATTTTAAGACGAAATAAAATGTCACCATCCCTAAGAAGAAAAAATGCCAAGCGATTTTTTATGAGAAAACAAAGCGAAACTATTAACATAAAAATTGTTAATATGGTCAATTAAGATGTCCTTTCCAAGCAAACTGTATGATATGCATGGGCCGTCACCAATTAATTGGTAGGACACTTAAATCCTGTTGGCGGATTGACGAAACGGAAGCTTAATGCTTATTGAAATGGAAACCAAAGGTTTCTGAATAATATAAATTTTATTGAAAGAAAAACTGAATGAATAAAACTAGGGTTTTGAAGTCCTTTTATCACAAACCTAAAAATCACGAATTTACCAAAATAGGCAAATCTGAAATATAATCTTATAATAAAATTCTCCTATTAGAAATAGGAAAGGCAAAGAAAACGAAAATCAAATCCGAGTTGTAGAAAAAGAAAGATAAAAATCCTAGAATAATCGGGAAAAATAGGAAAAAATCTTAAAATCTAAAAATGACTAGGAAAGAAAATGAATTTTCAGGTCGAACCACGAGACCGAAGCGGCTTTGGCTATTATAAGTCTTGTTAGACTCAGTCGCTAACTCTTTAAAATGATATATTATATGCGAAAATGGACACATGTAGCTAAAGTTATACCATTCGGAAGATACTGCTGCTTTCATGATACACAATATCTTGCATCGGTCCCTCTCGAATGGAAAAGAACTGCGTCCTCGAGTTGGGCTCGTATAACTCTTCATCGTCGAAATAATATTTAAATAAATCAGCCATATTGAAAGTGTGAGAGATATTCCAATTGTCGGGGTAATTGGAGTACATAAGGATTATCATTAATTTTCTAAGCTACACAAAATGGTTCGTACTTGCACTTTTCAATTTGTGCGAATGCACGGAAATCGACTTAGCGCATGTATGCCATCATTAAATCACATTCAACAAACACTTTCTTACACGATGCTTATGCCTTGACCTTGTACTTTGCATTGGCAGCCTCAAGTGAGCTCGAACTTAGCTTGAATCTTGAAGCCTTTTCGACGTATTATCTCTGCTTTGCATTCCCAATTGCAGTTGCTAGTGGTATAACGACAAAGTCCTAGGCTGGTCTTGGAGAACTAGTATAGACAATCTCAAAAGGAGCCTTGCAGGTTGATCGATTCACCATGCTATTGTAAGCGAATTCAACTTGAAGTAATGCGACTTCCCGATTGTTGGAGAATTTGAAGGATTAAACACAAAGCTTAGTAGAAAGCTTAAGAACATTACAAGAACAATTAACACACTCACAAATCCCTCTCAAGAGCTTTGTTATGCTTCTTATTCTTTCTTGCTCTTAGACTTATATCTCACAATCACAATAGCATAGGTATTTATAGTGAATAAAATAAAAACATAATCATAACAATGCACATCACCTAGCACATTCCACTGACCTTTCATCATAACACCAAACATATTCCACTCATCTAACATGCTTTAAAGAAATCCTTTAATGGCATCAAATGTGTAAAGCTAGCCTCCACTCAACATTGTAGACCCGTGATAATGAAGCATGATGATGGAGCATGATAATGGAGGGCCATGTACAACTCGACACCTTATTATTTTGTAAACAAGTTTATTGTTTTTCAATACTCCCCATAAACTTATTTACGTGACTTTAAGTCTTCTTGCTCGAGGAGTTTAGTGAAATTATCACCAACTTGTTCTTTGACTTTATTATTCTTATTTTGATTGAACAATGCCACTGTAGGAATATGCATTTAATCTTCTTTTCGTACTTGTACTTGTTCTCCTTCACTTTCGTCGTTATTTTCTTTGATTTCCACGACCGATTGTTTCATAACACCCGATGAATTTCTCGATCGATAAAATCTTCTTATTTCAATGGCTTAGTAAATATATCGGTTGCTTGATCTTGAGATTTGACATACTTTATTTGTACATCCTTTCTTTCAATACACTCCACTATGAAATGGTAGCGAGTGTCAATATGCTTACTTGATCATGGAAGGCTGGATTCTTTGATAGGGCAATTGCGGACTTGTTGTCAACAAACATCTCGATTGGATCTATTTGGAACAAACCAACTTCTTGACAAATTTTTAACCAAATTGCATGGCAAACACACTAAAGTAGCAGCTACATGCTCGAACTTCACGAGTGGAAAGTGTGACAATTGGTCTGCTTCTTTGACATCCACGTGAAAGCGATGTTTCCATGAAGAATACAAATCCGGAGGTACTCTTTCGATCATCTAAATCACCACTCCAATCGCTATCGCTATATCCGACGAGCTTGTAATCATTAGAGAATGAGTATAATAAGCCAAAATCAATTGTACCTTTTATATAGTGAATGATTCTTTTGCAGACTTTAAAATGGGTGATTGTTGGATTCTCCATATAGCGACTAACGAGCCTAACGAGTATAGAGAATGTACGGCCTCAGTACATGTCAAATACATGCAAACTTTCAACAAGGCTCTTGAAAAAGTTGGATCAACTCTTTCTTCTTCGTCATGTTTGGACAATTTGACTCCGCATTCCATTGGCATACTTACGGGCTTGCAATCATGCATCTTGAACTTCTTGAGTATTTCCCTTGCATAGCATTCTTGGGAAATGAATATGCCTTCTATCGTTGCTGAAGCTTTCTTATCTTTTCTTTGGATTGATTTCCATCTTGAAGAGTTGTTCTTGATCCCTTGTTTTTCTTCGGTTTTTCTTCGTAAGCTTGCAACCTTCCTTGAAGTTGCTTTCGATCGTCATAGTCTCCAAATCTTTAGTCTCCTCTATTGTTACTACAATGAGGTCAAACTTGGAATCTCTTGATCGAGTATTTTCTCGATAATCCTTAGCTCTCTCGAATCTTCAGCATTTCTTTTTAATTCATTAGCTAGCGATCACGACTCTAGTAAAGTAATCAAAAATTTATTCGAGATACTTTCATGTGTAAGGACTCAAATTCACCTCTTAGTGTTTGAAGACGGACTTTCTTAATTTGTTCCGCTCCTTTGCAAGAGGTTTCTAACTTCTCCACACTTCCTTTGAGGATGTTGCACAGCGATCTTTTCAAAAGCATCTTAATCTAATGATTGAAAGATGAGATACTTTGCTTTGTTCTCTTTCTTTTTAAGTCTTTCAAATTCTCCTTTTGTGCCATGATTAAAAGTACCTTCATTTTACTGGTACTATAAAGCCCTTTTCCACGACATCCACACATCGTGTGCACTCGATAGAGCCTTCGTTTTGATGCTTCGATTATCAAATTTGCTCCCTTTCAATTGTGGAACTTGAAATGACATCATACCACCATTTGCCATATCTCACAGATCGGTGAGAATTTGGAGATTCAGAATGCACTAATGAATCCGGAGCGTCGAAAAACCCTTGGGAGGTCTCGAGGTCAACTTTGGTCAATGGTCAGCGGTCAACATGTTTCTAGGCGAGCAAACTTAAGCCGGCGATTCAGGGCTCGTCAGAACTCCGATCAGGCTGATTCTTACGGCGTTGTGTTCGTCTTGTCGAGGCTTCGATTTGATATGGTACACTACTATTTTATCCTCCAAACCTTGCTCTGATACCACTTTGTTGGAGAATTTGAAGGATTAAACACAAAGCTTATTAGAAAGCTCGAAAACATTACTAAGAACTATTCACACATCTCGAAAATCCTCTCGAGAGCTTTGTTATGCTTCTTATTCTTTCTTGCTCTTAAACTTATATCTCACAATCACAATAGCATAGGTATTTATAGTGAATAAAACACAAACATAATCATAACAATACATATCACTATGCACATTCCACTAACCTTTCATCATAACACCAAACATATTCCACTCACCTAACATGCTCTAAAGGAATCCTTTAGTGGCATCAAATGTGTAAAGCTAGCCTCCACTCAACATTGTAGACCCATGATGATGAAGCATGATGATGGAGCATGATAATGGAAGGCCATGTACAACTCAACACCTTATTATTTTGTAAACAAGTTTATTGTTTTTTCAACACCAGTTCCGTTGCTTCTAATTACACACACACACAGTAACATATTACCTAAAGTGCGATTGACCAGCTCTGTTTGCCCGTTTGTCTAAGGATGGAAAGTACTACTAAAGCGCAGCGGCGTGCCAAAGTGATAGTCTTTGGAATCCCGTGCAAGCGCACAATTTCCTCGAAAGAATAAATGTGCCACTAAAGCGGCATCTTGATCTTCTTGCATGAAATGAAATGTGCCATTTGGAAAACACTGTCTACTACAACTAATATTGAATCTCGACTCGTCCTTGTGCGTGATAACCCTAACACAAAATCCATGGACAAATCTAGCTAAATATTTTTAGGAGCAGGTAAAGGCATGTACTGAGACCCGATATTGCGCATATCCACTTACCATCTTGGCAAATCAGAGCAAAATGTAATTTTCTATTACTTTATAAAGTCAGAGATTAAATAGATATTGACATCAGATTAGATTGAGATCCTCTTCCAAAATATAAAAATTAGGATGGGACTATTTGAGCCCACTAATTAAATTTATATTTTTAAAATTTTATTCTTTAAACCTACCTATAGACCCGATATAGCCTTAAATAAAATTATTTATTGCAACGAGTCTTTTCAATAAGTAAGCTTGTTAAATTCATGTATGAACCAATTTACACGTTTAGATTGAATAAACTAAATATCAAGATATTTCTTAGTTATCTTTTCTAAAAACTTACGATGTCTGCGAGGTTATAACTATTGAACAAAATTCAAATGTTGAAAGTTGATTAACCAAACATGCATTTAGAGTGAAAAAAATTAAGAGAGAGAATTAAAATGTTCTTGCTTGACAAAGAAGAGGAGGATTATTGCATGAGAATGAGTATTAAACTCCTACTTACCAATCCAATTAACTATTTTCAATTAACATACTTTTATACATGCCAATCTACCATATTTTTTTCCATTATTTTTAAAGGATCTTAGTGTGTGTGTTTGTGTGTATATTTTCAAGTTTGTTAATTGTTATGTATAAAAGTATGTTAATTGAAAATAGTTAATTGGATTGGTAAGTAGGAGTTTAATTCTCATTCTCATGCACTTGTAGAGATAGATGCGAGGAGATTGATGAGATTCGGAGCCTTAATTCTAATGGCGGTGCAAAGACATATCGCGACATCCAAATCTACTAGCCCATGAAGCATTGGGCAGCATTTCTCCTTAGCTTACCGTCGCCAAGACCAATGTGAATTAAACCACCAAGAACATCGGCGCATGCACCAAGCTTGATAGCATCAATGGGACAAGTTTTTCTTGTGGTGGTGGTGGTGGTGATGAGATAGGGTTTGGTGCATAAGGCGGTGGCATCTTAACATCTGGTTGTGGAGGTGGGGGTGACTTGACAACCAGTGGAGGAGGTGATGGCGTTTCGAGGATTGGTGAAGAAGGCGGTGGGGGGCAGGTTTGGTGTCTTAGAAGCTAGAGAAGAAAGCAAAGTGCCCAAGTTCAAGATTAGAATAAAGGAACTTGCTAAGCGATATTTGACCATGATGAAATTTTTTTATAAACTATCTAAAGAGCTGTGCTCGCTAAGTTGGGGATGGATTCCTGATTGAATGAATGCCTTTTTATAGTGAGAGTAATGAATTATGGGATCATTTTAATTTTTTAATTTTTGTTGATTCATTGACTTTGGGGCTCGAAGGACAAACCCAAACCAGCTCACTCATGATAGATAGGCTAAGCCAAGTTTCTACGCTTGTTGCTTTAGAAGCAGAGATGTCACGAATCTGAGATACTTCCATTTGTTTTTGTTTCGTGCTTGAAGCGAGACATTGGAAAATCTTATATTAGGAAAGGATGTAGTGTTGAAAAAATAATAATAAACTTGTTTACAAAATAATAAGGTGTTGAGTTGTACATGGCCCTCCATTATCATGCTTCATCATCATGCTTCATCATCATGGGTCTACAATGTTAAGTGGAGGCTAGCTTTACACATTTGATGCCATTAAAGGATTCCTTTAGAGCATGTTAGGTGAGTGGAATATGTTGGGTGTTATGATGAAAGGTTAGTGGAATGTGCTAGGTGATGTGTATTGTTATGATTATGTTTGTGTTGTATTCACTATAAATACCTATGCTAATGTGTTGTGAGATATAAGTCTAAGAGCAAGAAAGAATAAGAAGCATAACAAAGCTCTTGAGAGGAATTTGTAAGAGTGTGTGAATTGTTCTTGTAATGTTCTTGAGCTTTCTCTAATAAGCTTTGTGTTTAATCCTTCAAATTCTCCAATATGTAGATCATTTAAATCTAATGTATAGATATTTATGAAAGAGATAAAATTAGTTTTAAAAAAGTAGTTTTAAAAAATTAGTACACGCATCTATGCAGTATTATTTGCAAAGTTAAGTCCAAGTATTTTCATTCTTTTTAAATTCTATAAATATTGTATAAAGATTTAGAAACAACTCTAAAGAATAAATCATTGTTTCCAAACAACTTTTGAAAATATTTTACTCAATTTTAAACATTTAATGCAACATAGCATATAATGTTTGTAATATATAGATAATTATATCAATATGAAGCACGTTTCTTTATTCAAAATCTCAAAAAAATTATAACTTAAGTATGGAGTTTATTCTTATCTATATTTGACTGAATTTAAGGTTATAATTTTTTATGATTATGTGAAAGTTATCCTTACGTAGAGTATTAGTATCTATAGGTTTTACAGTACAAAGAACAGTCAAATGATTATAACAATAATACTAATAAGTCATTGGTATATCTAAATGTATTATTTTTGCACTTTGAAACGTAAGTTCTTTAATTAACTCAACCAACTGTAAAACATGTAACTTATGCACTAGAATTTCAAAGAGCGGGCAGGGGCTGCGATCTAAGGCATTTTCACTTGCAAATCAATATTTTGTATTCAATTATTGAGGAAAACATGTTCAAACACGGACACATTATTTTTTCCCTTTTCTTCTTCCGATTGATAACAATAATTCTACTTCATTTGTTCAAATAAGAGAAATATTGAAGGACATTTTCCCATTCTTTTCCGCCTTCACTTCTTTTCTTTAACAAATTGATGGACTCCAGAACAGGTTGCTCTCTCTCTCTGACTTCCACTAGCAAATTAAATTCTTGTTGGTAATTATTTAGATGTGAATGAATAAAAATAAAATATAAACATGGAATGGATATCGTTCATATATAGGAAAATAATTTATATGAGTCAACAAACTTTTCAAAAGTTATGTAATTTTAGATGAGTAGAGAATCCTAATCATGCCTTTTAAAAGTCCAAGACTTAGAATAGAGTAGCGCCAACATATATATTCTGAACGAGGGTTGTGGTACTCATCAGTCATCTAGACAGTAAAGCAATATTTTTTGTTTTTGCATTTTTTTATGGGATTGCTCTATGCTAATCTGTTTTATCCTTTTTTTTCCTTTTTTATATACTTGTCATACTCTCTCATATTTCGACTTTCAGATATACACATCAAATTAGATTGATATTAAGGCCATAAAATCTCAAAAAATGCGTTTTTTTTCTTTTACTCATAAAAACTAAAAAAGTTTGTTTTTTTCTTTTACAATTTAGGACTCACCTACGTTACAACAGTGGTACCATACCACAGTTTTTGTCCTTATTTAGAGAAGTCGTTGGATGCTTCCTTATTCAATCTAACGGCTAAAATTAACTATTAGATAATTGATGCAGCAACTTACAACCGTTGGAGCCGGTTGCGTATTAATATAATATCAGTCGAGCGTGCGTGCTGTCGGGAAGTTGCTTAGTACTGCAACAATGGAACTGATTTGAGCTCAAATCGATCTGGAGACAGCAATTAAGACAGAAAATTGCAATTAGGGTTTAGCAATTTTTATTACAATTAAAAATTTCGGATGATTCGTATATGAATATCACGTGTTTATTGCAGGCAATCGACGCCGAAATTATAATCATCGCGGCAAGGAGCAATCGGAATTCCGGGAAATATGAAATCAGAAATGGTGAGATTGGTTGCTTTAATTGTATCACTCGTTGTTTAATTTCTTTGCAACAAGCGGTGGATTGAAGGAGCAAGAGGCAATAAATCCCTTGGATAAGAAAATGAAGAATGACCCTGCATAAGGAAATCAAGAAACTGGGTAGTTACTGCTTTCTATTTGTAATGATCATTTGTTTATATAGCTAATTGATGAGGTCTTACTTCTACGGCATGTTCTTATATGCCATTTTTTTTGGGTATTCTGTTCTGATGACCAATTCTGTACCGACGATACTGGAATTATGAATTGTTAATTTAGTTATGTTACATTCAATCACCTGATTGATTTAAATATGAATTCTTTGCTTATAAAATCAACCGTATCGGTGGGCTTGAGGCTGAATATGATGGCTGAGTATAAGGAAACTGTTGGGAGAAGGTACTTTACTGTGACTGGAGAGTACCCAAAAGAGGATTTGATTGAGAAAATCATCAGTGATAATAATGGGACGCATGCGATACAAGATCATGGAAGAGAGAAGGTGTTGGAGACCGTGGTGGAGATTCAAGACAGGCATGACATAGTCAAAAAGATTGAAAAGGACTTGTTGGAGCTACTTCAAATTTTCTTCGTCATTGCTGTGATGGTGGAGGCACAGGGAGGGCGAGCAGATGGATGACATCGAGCACCATGTGGTGAATGATTCGCATTATGTTAAAGGATGGAATCAAAGAGCTCAAGACTGCCAAGGACTACCAGAGGAGCAACATGAAGGGGATGTGTGTGGCGATAATACTTTTGTTGTTGTTGATCATTCTTTTTGTCATCACTATTGCAACTAGCTTCAGTAGTTCTTGAATTGCTGGAAGTTCTGCGGAGGATAAGACCTATTGTCCTTTTAATTTCCTTCACTTCAAATGTCCTTTTGCGCTGGAACTGGGCTGTCACTGCTCTTTTATTTTTTTTTCTTTTTGTTCAATGTAATCACTTCAAGTCATTGTATTGATAGAATGTAAACTGCATTTATGTTTTTTCATTTAGTCTATGCGTGGGGTTTGCTTCATTTAAGACAAAACAACCTTCTGCTTTCAGATTATTAGATTTGAAAAATAAGATTATCTTAGTCATAACTTCCATAAATTTCTGGATTAAGATAAGATAACATTAAGCAGTCTGTAGCTTCGCACAGAAGAAATGTCTTTTCTGTTTTGTTTTTTGGAAAATACAGAAGAAAGATATCTTATGGAATTAAAAACAACATATCTGAAAGAATTAATTCAAAAGATTTGATTGAATTGTTGTACAATTCTCTGAATTGAGATCTATCTAAGCTTCTTAATTAGCACAGCTCGTCCAAAAGGATTTTCTACCTTGTCCCTCTAATTATTCTACCTCCTTTATGGTTGTCCTCTCTTTTTCTTCCACCTTTTTCTCCAGTCCCTGTACAAGGGGATGCTTAGGTCCACAAGAATTATCCGTTCTAATGAACTTGTTGAAATCTCGTCCAACTCTTTTGGCTGCTCTTTCAAGTTCAGCTACAATTTTTCAGGCACGGTTGCACTTGTTGTGTACACAAAAACACCACTATATCTCCCACGCATCATTGTTGCCATAGTAGTAGAGTCATTTGGTTCATCCCGTATCTTGGATGACAGTATATACCTATATTCATTGGGTATCAAGATGGATAAGTCTTTTGAGTGGGATGGTAGGATAATGATAGGTCTAACATCTGTGGATAAAAAATTGTACGTTTCACATAAAAGAAGTTTATTCGAACTAGACCACGTGGCATTTTTTGGCAGGTACTTGTTTGTCTATAAGCTACCCCCAAGCCGATGAGCACAACCATTGTAGTATGACATCATCCTGCTATTGCAGCAAAGTGGTGCATGGATAAAACTTTAAAGTATATAACTTGCTAAAAATGAATTATTGAATAAATCTTGTATACATTATTGAACACATTATCAATCTAAAAAAAACTTGAGACAAGTATCAAGAACTAGGAAGGAAATTGTATATATACATATCATTTGCGAGGAGGAAAGAAAAAACATTCATCTTTTCCACCAATCAGTGTTGGCAACAAAGATTGGCAGAAATTATATTGGATGATTTGCATACACAAACTCCATGATGAGATTCGAAGATTGATGAACAAGACCATGTACTCAAACTACAATAATAAGTTACTAGTATTTTTTGTGGTTTTCATCATTTGAACCGTTTTGTTTCACATTCACAATTTTCTTGAGTAAAAAACACTGAAATTCAATAGGCCCACAAACAGCAATGCACTTTTTTAAGATCTATGGCAAACACATGTACAAGAATCTTCATAATTCTCAACCATAAGTACCATATATCTCTGTGCAGAAAAGAACAATATTAAAAGCTTTCTTCTCACTAATTACATAGTGACATTGACACACTGTAAAGTATTTGCATGATTAGGATAAATTAACAGACATAGCAGATAGCCTAAGAAGACCATGAAGATATTCACAGTAAGTTTGTTATATAAAATCTCAACCTATTCTGAACAGAACTACTTTTTTTTTTCTTTTTTTTTTCCCTAACTTCAGATTTTTTTCATAGATACTGCATGCTTGGTAAAATAAGTAACTTGCTCCAGCTGATGGTCCTGCTTTATATACAGCTACAATGACTCTAAATATCAACATGACTTGGAAGTACCAATAATGATAATTAAAAAATGATGAGAAATCCTTTTTAAAAGAAGTCTAAAACAGGGATAAAACAAAAAAAGGAAAATTAAATATTTAAACTTGAAGCTATCACAACTTCACAAGTACCATATATGAGTCATTGGAGAACTTGTCGCATACCTCTTGATCATCAAATTCATTCTGACTCCTGTTGAATACATTAATGTGACTATCCTTTCTTCCACTTGAACTACAATTATCATTTATTTCTTTCCCACACCAATTTTCCTTGTCTGCTTTTTATGATCAGAAAAAAGAATGCAGTTACCTTCCTGTGAACATCCCTGAATATTCCTTATCAAAGATGGTAACAAATGTTAAAAGTAAGTATTACATTCACAGGCCACTTCTGTACCAAAACCCTCATATGATAGATCTAGGCCTAGCTCGCATGAAATTCACACAATACTCAGACATTATTAATGCATGAAAGTAGATCTTCACAAAAATAATTTTCAAAATACAAATACTAATCTCCATAAACATATCCAATCTTTTCATTCCAAGTGAAGTGACAATTAATATAGAACTACCAAGGAAGATGATATTAATTATTACCACTTACCAAAGCTGTACTCTTACCTATTTGTGAAGTGGAAATGAATCAAATCCAAGAATTCATTTCATAGTTCAAATGTAACAAATCCAATTTTATGCACCTTATTCAGAAGCTTGTCCTTTGACATTCCATTTTCCATCGAAAGGGTCAACTACGATATCAAGAAGTTCTATAAATTAATTTATTTTCAAATAAATACTAAACTACTTTCCATAAAAAAAAAATGCATGCCAAATAGAAAAAACACACAATCCCATAAAAATAGAACTAATAAGCAAAGTAAATACCTAACTGAAAAGTGATTACATGCTGAAACATAAATATTATGCCATTTTTTCAATCTATACTTCAATGATCAAGCTAACAAACTGTATGTAGCTAATTGACCATGTGTATTATGCAGCTGCTGTTGATATTACTGCTTGAAAAGGAAAAAAACGAACATCTAAACAAAGTATAAGCCACGAAAAACAAGTAAACCTATAAACAAATTTTATATTTCTTTCTTTTTATACGTACTTAAAAAAAAAAGAGGAAAAGAGAGTGGATGATTATCACAGTGCTCAAACCCCTTTTAATTTCAATTCCAACTTATCTTCAACACCATTTTACCCTTCATAACCAAAGTATTTTTAGCAACAAACCATGCTGCAAATCCACTACAAAATCACTCACAAACGTCAAAGGTACATGAACAGACCAGACAAATGGGTTTTCACCTATTTTATTCAAATTGACAAACATGGCATAAAATGTCAATATTCTTGCAATGCCTGCAAACAACCCAGTTTTATAATACCAAGAACACCAACTTTAATGATCCACATATAAATAAAATAAACTAAACCTTTTATTGAGACAAATCCCAAATGAAAGCACTCATAAATTCATTAGGAGAAAACAAAATTCATAAGCAGTCAAATATCCAAAATGATTTAAGATTTCAGAAAAGAATATTAAACCTTCCATGCTTGACTAATTTCCGAAAATTTCCCCCTCTTCACAAAAATTTCTTCTGTTCATTCAATAATTGAAACCCATTAAACCCAATTCCAAAAGTGACATATGAGAGCGCCGACAGAACTTGGTCTTCTGCAGTTCGACGCAACGACTGGGAAGGAGAAGGTTCGTTGACGACTTCGAGGTGTCGGTGAGTACAGTCACAGTCACCGTCGGTTTACATCTCTACAGTCCTCATGCAACAGTCAATACTAACCGTACGTTTCCACAAAACTAAGTAACCCACCATGGCTTGAGTTTTGTTACAAATAGTTTTAGGTTTTCTTAACCGGCTTCCCCGGTTTGCTTTGATAAAAACATGGCCATCTATTGAGCGTTAGATCACTGGCTCTTAAATCTAATGGTTATGTGAGATAAAGACAAAAAAGTGTGGTGCGGTATAACGGTTGTAACGTAGGTGGATCTTACAATTTAATGTCAGAGATGAAATAGATATCGACATCAAATTAGACTGAGATGTTCTTTGAAAATATAAAAAATAATAATAATATAACTTTTTTTTTTCAATGAACCGCATAAGCGATCGAGAATAAAGTTAACAAAAAAATGAGAAAAGAATTAATATAATATGTAAATGTTTGTTTAATTCCTATATTTTGATTTAAATACTCCTTTAGTCCTTAATTTAAAAAAAATCCTCAAAACATCCATGTAGTTAAATTTTTCACATTCCTACCCGTTACTTTTCTTTCCTTTTAATTAATTTATCTATTAAAAAGTTAATTAGTAAATCAACTATTAGTTATTTATTAGTAAATTAACAAATAAATATCAATGTGAAAGAAGTTGTATTTTTTGCACATATGCAACAATCTTACTAATAATTACTCTATACAAAATTAATTTACTACATTAATCCTAAAAGTAAAATAATAATATGCAAGTTTTTGTAAATTTTCATATTACTTTTAAGGTTAATTTAATAAATTACTATTTTTTTTATTTATTAATATCCCCAATAATATTATTGCAAGGATATTATTATAAAAGAAAAGAAAAAGTAAAGATAAGAATATAACATGTTTAACAACAGAGGTGTCTTGATTTATTTTTTAACATGTACGGACTGAACAGACACTTAACTCAAAATATATAAATTAAAAAAAAAATAGCATTTTAATCCCTCCTAAGCCTTGCCTTCACCTATTTAATTCCCACTAGCTAAATACATAAACTTGGGATTCATTGATACTAAGAACATTCGTTTGATTATAATAATAACACTAGTAAGTCATTGATTATAATAATAACAATAATATTTTTTCGCAGTTCGAAACGTAAGTTCTTTAATTAACTCAACCAAATTGTAACTTCTGCATTAGAATTTTGAAAGGTGGGGCTGCAAGGGCACCTCATGTACATGCAAATCAATATTTTTTTTTCAATTATTGAGGGAAAATGTGTGCGAACAGGGTACACATAATTTTTTCCACTTTTCTTCCGATTGATAACAATAATCGTACTTAATTTGTTCAAATAAGAGAAAGATTGAAGTGAATTTTGTCTATTTTTTCCTCTTTCACTTTTTGTTTCGTTAACACATTAATGGACGCTAGACTAGAATGCTCTCTTTCTCTAACTTCTTCGAGCAAATACTTATTCATAATTATTTACTTGTCTACAAAAATAAAATGTAAACATGGAATGGATATGACATCGATCATATATAATGGAAATAATTTACCTTCGTTAATAAATTCTTCAAAAGGAGAGATCCTAGTCATGCCTTTTAAAGATCTAAGATTTAAAATAGAAAATGTCAAATCCTATTTAATTTTTAAACCTCACCCCCTCCCCCACCCCACCTTCTCCAAGAATTGAACTTGTATGATTAGCTAAGGGCCAGTTTGGTAATGTTATAATTTTTAAAATAATTGTTGTTAGTTATGCTATAAAAATAATTAGCTGTAAAGAAAATTAGTTAAGTGTTTGATAAATTTTATTTTTCAGAAGTATTATGAGTTTTGAAAGTAAGTATGAGTATTTGGTAAATCTTACCGTTAAATTATAGTAAAAAACAAGTGATTAAAATAGATATAATATATAATGAAATTTACTTATACATGTAAAAAGATGTGCATATAATATGATTTTCACATGAAAATTATAGAGAATATTAAGAAAAATTCTTTTCACGTGAGAAGCTTTGAAATTACAAAAGATTGATAAAAACCGTGTTTCACCAAATCATTTCAAAGGGCATGTTTAGTAAAGATTTTAACGAGTGTTTTTAAAACATTAATTAGTTTAATTTTAGAGTGTTCACGATAATTTGTTAATAAAATTGCAATTAATTCAAAATATTTTCTTTCTTATAATAACACATTAATGATAAATAATAAAATCAACTAATGGTAATTTCTTAGTTTAACACACTAATGATAGATAATAAAATCAAGTAATCCATTAATTAGTTTGAAATTACATATATATATGTATATATATATTCTAATTATATATGATCGATATGTCGTATGCCCGGACTACTTTGCTAATTATATTATATTATTATCATTAGGTAAATTTCAAATTTATTTTAAATTACAGCTATTGTTTATTTTACTAAAAAGAAGGAAAGTGAATATATATTATTTAATTGATAGTATTCAATAAAATGGAATAATAGATTTTGGGATAAAATACTTAAACAAAATTAATTTGTTAAATTTTTCACTTTTACCACTTAATTTTTTAAATTACCATTTGTATCTGTAACTTAAAATTTGAACTTTTAAAATTTACTGCTAAAGAAGAATCATGACTTCATAATATGCAAAATTATTACGAGCTCTTGACATACACATCGCATTAGATTGGTATTAAGGTTATAAGAAACAAAAAAATGTGATTTTCTATTAATATATAAAGCCAGATATTAAATAGATATTGACATCAAATTAGATTGAGATCCTCTACCAAAACAAACAAAAAAAAATATAGGATGGGACTATTTGAGCCCACAAATTAAATTTTATCCTATAAACCTACACCCAATATAGCCTTAAATAAAATTATTTATTGTAAAAATATTTTCAATATGTAAGCCTCTTAAATTCATGCATGAACCAATTTACACGTTTAGATTTAATAAACTAAACATTAAGATATTTCTTAGTTATCTTTTCCTAAAAACTTACAGTATGCGAGGTTATAACTATTGAACAAAATCCAAATGTTGAAAGTTGATTAACCAAACGTACATTTAGAGTGAGAAAAATTAAGAGAGAGAATTAAAATGTTCATGCTTGACAAAGACGAGGAGGATTATTGGATGAGAATGAGAATTAAACTCCTACTAACCAATCCAATTAATATTTTTACTTATCTCACTTTTATGCCTGCCAATCTACCATATTCTTTTCCATTATTTGTAATGGATCTTAATGTGTGTGTGTGTGTATTTTCAAGTTTGTTAATTGTTATGTACACAGCCGAAAAAAGATTGAATGCAGTTGAGTGCAACCGTAAAAAAAATTCATTGCTGAAGAATAAATGCGATATTTTCATATCCAAATTTATTATCCCAGACATCCGTAAATTAAAAACTGTTAAATTATTTATTAATATGTAACTTTTATCATTCAAAAGTGTATGTCTTTTTAGCAACTGTTCAAACATCAGGATAAAATGAGGTCTTAAAAATTAAAGTGATAAAAAAAAAAAAAAAGAGGAACTAAATTGTCACTCTCCCTACAAAAAAATGCCAACAATTTATCAATAAACAATATTTATTCCCACAACATACATTTTTTTTTTTTTTTGGATTGCAGACAATACAATATTGGTTTCACAACAAATAAGCGATATCACTGTTGAACAGGGCATATGTTCGCACGCATATGCCTCCAAGTACTGTTAACAGGAAGCTCTCACTTGCTACTGTTATTCTTTCAAGAGAAACAAACGAAACGAGTAACATAAAAATTATTAATATGGTCAATTAAAATCTTTTTTTTTTAAATTATCTCGTACCCATCACTGTCAATTAATGGCAGGACACTGAAATCCTGCTGGCGGATACTTGCCACAGTCGTTGACAAGTACTTGTAGAGAGATGGGTACGAGGAGATTGATGAGATTGGGAGCCTTAATTCTAATGGCAGTGCAAAGACATATCGCAGCATCCAAATCTACTAGCCCATGAAGCAATGGGCAGCATTTCTCCTTAGCACTGCCGCCAAGACCAATGTGAATTAGATCACCAAGAACATCGACGCATGCACCAAGCTTGAGAGCATCAATGGGACAAGTTTGCTGTTGCGTTGGTGGTGCAACAGTTGGTGGTGGTGGTGATGAGATTGGGTTTGGCGCATAAGGCGGTGGAGGAGGTGGTGGCGTTTCGGGGATTGGTGAAGAAGACGGTGGGGGACAGTTTGGTGTCTTAGAAGCTAGAGAAGGAAGCAAAGTGCCCAGGTTCAAGAGTAGAATAAAGGAACTGGCTAACTTGTATTTGCCCATGATGAAATTTTTTTATACACTATCTAAAGAGCTGTGCTCGCTAAGTTGGGGATGGATTGCTGATTGAATGAATGCCTTTTTATAGAGAGAGTAATGAATTATGGGATCATTTTAATTTTTTAATTTTTGTTGATTCATTGACTTTGGGGCTCAAAGAACAAACCCAAGCCAGTCACTAATGATAGATAGGCTAACGCGCCTTTACTAATTAATATTCTTATTTCTAATATAAGGCCTTACCTTCTTATTAATTAGGCCAAGTTTCTCTGCTTGTTGCTTTAGAAACGGATATGCAGCTACAGATACTTCCATTTGTTTTTTGTTTCGTGCTTGATACAAACATTGGAAAAAATTTTATTAGGAGAGGATGTAGATAATGTATAGATATTTACGAAAGAGATAAAAGTAATTTTAAAAATTAGTACACCCATCTATGTAGTATTATAGGCAAAGTTAAGTCCAAGTATTTGCATTCTTTTTAAATTCTATAAATAATGTATAATGATTTAGAAATAATTCTAAAGAATAAATCATTGTTTCCAAACAGCATATAATATGTGTAATATCACAATACAAAATAGGTTTTTTATTCAAAATCTCAAAAATTATAACTTACTACAGTATTGAGTTTATTCATATCTACATTTGATTAAATTTAAGGTTATAAATTTTTATAATTACGTGAAATTTATTCTTACGTATAGTATTACTATCTATAGTTTTTACTGTACAAAGAACAGTCAAATAATTATAACAATAATACTAATAAGTCATTGGTATATCTAAATGTATTATTTTTGCAATTTGAATCGTAAGTTCTTTAATTAACTTAACCAACTGTAAAACATGTAACTTATGCACTAGAATTTCAAAGGGTGGGCAGGGCTGCGATCTAAGGCATTTTAACTTGCAAATCAATATTTTGTATTCAATTATTAAGAGAAAACATTTTCAAACACGGACACATCATTTTTTTCCCCTTTTCTTCTTCCGATTGATAACAATAATTCTACTTCATTTGTTCAAATGAAAGAAATATTGAAGGAAATTTTTCACATTCTTTTCCGCCTTCACTTTTTTTCTTAACAAATTGATGGACTCCAGAACAGGTTTCTCTCTCTATCTGACTTCCACCAGCAAATTAAATTCTTGTTGGTAATTATTTAGCTGTGAATTAATAAAAATAAAATATAAACATGGAATGGATATCGATCATATATAGGAAAATAATTTAAATGAGTCAATAAATTCGTCAAAAGTTATGTAATTTTAGATGAGTAGAGAATCCTAATCATGCCTTTTAAAAATCCAAAACTTAGAATAGAGTAGCGCCAACATATATATATTTGTATTCTGAACGAGGTTTGTGGTACTCATCAGTCATCCAGACAATAAAGCAATTTTTTTTGTTTTTACATTTTTTTATGGGATTGCTCTATGCTAATCTGTTTTATTGTTTCTTTCTTTTTTATATACTAATCATACTTTCTAATATTTCTACTTTCAGATATACACATCACAGTAGATTGATAGTAAGGTCATAAAATCTCAACAACTGTGTTTTTTTTTTCTTTTACCCATAAAAACTCAAAAAAGTTTGTTTTTATTTTACAATTTAATGTCAAAGATGAAATAGATATCGACATCAAATTAGATTGAGATGTTCTTTGAAAATATATAATAATAATAATAATAATATAACTTTTTGTTTTCAATGAACCTCACAAGCGACCGAAAATTAAATTAAATAAAATGAGTAAAGAATTAATATGACATGTAAATGTTCTTTTAATTCCTATATTTCGACTTAAGTATTCGTTTAGTCATTATATTTTTTTAAAAAAAAAACTCAAATCTACCCCTTACTTTTCTTCCCTTTTAACCCTTCTAAAGACATTCTTGACATTAATTTATTTATTTATTAAAAAGTTAATTAGTAAATCAACTATTAGTTATTTATTAGTAAATTAACTAATAAATATCAATGTGAAAGAAGTAGTATTTTTTTGTACATGAGCAACAACCTTACTAATAATTACTTTATAGAAAATTAATTTACCAAATTAATTCTAAAAAGTAAAATAATAATATAAAAGTTTTTGTAAATTTTTTATATTACTTTTAGGATTAATTTGATAAATTACTATTTTTTCTATTAATTAATATCCTCAAGAATATTATTGCAGTGGTATTATTGTAAAAGAAAATAAAAGGTAGGGATCGGAGTGTAATATGTTAAACAACAGGGGTTTCTTGAATTTTTTTTTAAATGTAAGAATTGAACAAACTCTTAACTCAAAATCTAAAAACTAAAAAGAAATTAGCATTTTAATCCCTCCTAAGCCTTGCCTTCACCTTTTTAGTTTCCATTAGCTATTTTTTTTTTTTTCTCATTTCATCTTTGTAGTTAAAACGACGATAGAAAAATACACTGAAGAATAAATGTGACATTTTCATGTCCAAATTTGCTAGCCTAAACCTCTGCAAATTAAAATTTGTTAAATTCTTTATTAAAATATAACTTTTACAGTTTTACCATTCAAAAGTGTACTTTTTTTAGTAACAGTTCAAACATCAAAATGGAACAAGGTATTAAACATCTACCAAAAATTAAAGTGGTAAAAATAAATTTTAAGAGGAAATAAAATGTCAGTCTCCCTAAGAAGAAAAAATGCCAAAGGATTTGTCAATAAATAATATTTATTCGACAACATTCTTTTTTTTTCTTTTTTGCATTGCACACCCTACAATATTGGTTTCACAACTAATAAGCGATATCACCATTGAATAAGACATAAGTTCAAATGCACGTGCCTTTAAGTACTACCAACTTGAAGCTCTCACACGTTATTATTATTTTTTTTATGAGAAAACAAACGAAACTATTAACATAGAAATTGTTAATATGGTCAATTAAGATGTCCTTTTCAAGCAAACTGCATGATATGCATGGGCCGTCACCAATTAATTGGTAGGATACTTAAATCCTGCTGGTGGATTAGCGAAGCGAAAGCTTAATGTTTATTGAAGCGAAAACAAAAAGTTTCGAATAATATAAATTTTATTGAAGAAAAACCGAATGAATAAAACTAGGACTTCAAGTCCTTTTATAACAAACTTAAAAATCACGAAATTACCAAAATAGGCAAATCATAAATATAATCTCATAATAAAATTCTCCTATCCGAAATATCAAAGGCAAAGAAAACGAAAATTAAATCCAAGTTGTAGAAAAGAAAGATAAAAATCCTAGAAGAATTAGGAAAAATAGAAAAAATCTTAAAATCTTAAAATCTAAAAATGACTAGGAAAGAAATGAATTTTCGAGCCAAAACACGAACCGCAACGACTTTGCTTATTCTAAGTCTTGTTCGACTCAGTCATAACCTTCAAAACGATATATTATATGCTCGAAAATGGACACATGTAGCCAAAGTTATACCATTCGGAAGATACCTCTACTCATGATACACAATATCGTCTGCATCGGTCCCTCTCAATTGGAAAAGAACTGCGTCCTCGAGTTGGGCTCGCACAACTCTTCATCGTCGGAATAATATTTAAATAAATAAACTATATTGAAAGTGTGAGAGATATTCCAATTTTCGGGTAATTAGAGTACATAAGTATTATCATTAATTTTCCGAGCCACGCTAAAATGGTCCATACTTGCACTTTTTCAATTTGAGCTGAATGCTCGGAAATCGGCGTCGGCTATGTATGCTATCATTAAATCACCTTCGACAAACACTTTCTTACGTCGATGCTTGTCCGCTCGACCTTGTACTTTGCATTGGCAACCTCTAAGTGAGCTCGAACCTGTCGAATCTTCAAAGCCTTTTCGACGTACTATCTACTGCTTTGCATTCCCCAACTGCAGTCGCTAGTAGTATAATAGCCAAGTCACAAACTTATCTTGGAGAACTAGTATAGACAATCTCGAAAAGAGCCTTGCCAGTTGATCGATTCACCATGCTATTGTAGCTGAATTCAACCTCGAGTAATGCGACTTCCGGTTCGTTGCTTGTCACCACACACACACGTAACATATTACCCAAAGTGCGATTGACCACTCGGTTTGCCGCATGCATGCGTAGATGGAAAGTACTACTAAACCGCAATCGCATGCCAAAGTGATAGTCTTTGGAATCCCATGCAACGCATCTATTTCCGAAAGAATAAATGTGCCACTAAAGCGACATCTTCAATCTTCTTGCATGAAATGAAATGTGCCATTTTGGAAAACCCATCTACTACTAACTAATCTGAATCTCGACCGCGTCCTTGTGTCGCGGTAACCACAACACAAAATCCATGGACAAATCTAACTAAATATTTTTAGGAACATGTAAAAGCATGTACAAACCGATGATTCTGCGCATGTCCCTTACCTTCTTGGCAAATCCAACAACTCTACACAATCTTGCTCACGTCCCTATTTAGTTGAGGCAAATAATAGCAGCTTTTGTACAAGTGCCTTAATCTTGTCTCGTCCCGTATGTCACTTTAATCCTCTTACATGCAACTCGTAGATTATTTGTTCCATGAAAGAACTACGAGGCACACATAGCTGGTTGGACTTAAATAAGTATCAATCATGTACTAGAAAATCCTCCATATTTTGATGGTTAGTCTGATTATCCCAATTGCTTGCAAAGTCATCATCTTACGCATACAATTCCTTCGAGCACTTTCAAAACTAGTAACTCGTTTACTAGATTTACTAGTAAATTTGCTCACCTACTTAACGTATTTGCCATTTCATTTTGCAGTCCGGTTTATGCTTGAAGACAAAAGTGAACTACGCATATAACTCACCCATGTTGCATGCAACTTACTCGGGATTCGGCTGGCTATTAAAATACTTTAGTGCTTGGTGATCATCTGTAGAGCACAAATTCCTTACGAATCAAGTAATGCTCCCAAGTCTTTAATACTCTAAGGATAGTATAAAACTTTTTGTTGTTAGTAAACCATTACATGCGTGCTTTATTCAATTTCTCACTCATATACTCAATTGGTGCGCCCTTCTTAGGAAAGAACAGCTTGATTCCTTTTTCGAGCGTCACGTTCAACTTTAAATAATTTGTTGAAATTCGATAAAGCCAATACTAAAAGCGATTGCACAACTTTTCCTTTAGTAAAGTAAAACTAGCCTCTTCTTCTTCTCCCCGTTTGAATTTTCCTTTCTTGAGTACTCACGTAATATGTGCGACTCTTGTCACTAAAGCCGCGAATGAACCTCTATAAAATGTTGCCGGGCCATGAAAACTCCTAAATTCACCTTCTTGTCTTGGCGTAGGCCAATCTCTAATAGGCTTGTATATTTGACTCAATAGTACGAATCTCATCCACGCAACAATAAAACCCAAAAACTCTACATTTATTCTATAGGAAACTACACTTCTTAGATTAATGTAAAGCTTGTTTCTTCTTAACACTACAGAACTATCCTTAAATACTCGAATGTGTCACCACATCGTGAGAATACACCAAAATATCATCAAAATATACCACAACAAATTTTCGGGAAAATTGTTTAAAAGCGAGTTCATTAAATGCATAAAGGTACTTGGTGCATTGGACCAGATTCGAATGCCATCACGAACTACTCAGTACAACCCTTCTTTTGTCTTAAGCAGCTGTCTTTTATTCATTTTCGACCTAATTCGAATATGATGATACCCATTGCGCAAATCTATCTTTGAAAAAACTTCGAGTACTGAGTCCAGCTGGTCTAACAAATCCAGCGAGGGTAGGAATAGGAAAAGCGATACTTCCACGGTGTCCGGTTGATTAGATCTGCTATCCACACACGTTCAGCCAACTTCCATCCTTTTGAAGCAGCAACAATCTTCGATACGACACATAAGCTCATGCTCTCACGAATAAATCTTTTACATAATAACTCATCAATTTGTTTTTGCAAAATCGCATACTCATGTGGACTCGTGTGATAATGGGGCAAATTAGGTAAACTTGCACGGGGGACCGGAGTCTATAAGATCTTTGAATATCTCGCATAAAGTAGTAGTCTATCCGGTATATCCAATGATGTAATGTCAGCGAAATTCAGCCAACAAGGGTTGTACTTCCTCGGGAATAGCCTTTTCTAAAAGTTTATCCTCTTTACGCATCTTCTTGACCCGTCATAATCTTCCTACAGATGGTTCTTGATAATAGCCAAAAATTCATTCCTTCGACCTTAGAATTTTTCTTTTTGTTTGTCAAAGGTACCAAACGAACTTTCTTACTATTCCACAAAACTTCATACACATTATCTCTTCTCCTACTGATCTGTATCGACATCAAGCGCCAGAGTCGCATGATAATACATGGCATACATCTATCCACTATATCACACACGCATCACTCTTATATACCTTTCAATGGAAAAAGAACTCGACACACCCTCGTCACTCACGTTTTCATGCCCTTCTTTATCCATCAATTCATAAAGTGCTAAATATTTTTCTATCGAAGTGCTTATTATATTAACCAGATTGTCTTGGACCTTTATATTCTCACTCTGTTTGCGTCGATTATCACGTTGCACACCTTATCATTAATAGTACTCACGTTATTACGAAAATTTTATTACTGTGATTATCCTCTTCGAACTTTGGAGCTAATAAAATTTTCTACACTATCTTGATTCAACAACTCTTAACTTCGTCGACCTCGAACCCCAGGCAGCTTAATCATCCGCTCGTCATTCATCATCTTTCCAACCACGACATCCGCCAAATTCAAATTTTTTGATGACATTCATTCGATCGATGTCACGGTTCACTGCACCTTAAACAACTTATTCAATATTGGCTTTGCATATGAGGTTTTTACGCACTTTATGGTTGGAATTGCTACCGTCATTGATTCTTTACCGTGATGGTTCTTGCCTTAGATTACTCTTGTCTTTGGTTATTGTGCGACTATTATTGGCCTTGCTACGCTTATTTCTAAACTCAACACTACTTGGTTTGCTTTGCATTCTAGTGAATTCGCATTTCTTTGGGCCTTGAAAAAAGCGACCTGCTTTTCGTTCTTCTTCTCAGCTCCTTTAGCTTAGCAACTAGCTTGTATCGATGTCCGAATCACATATACGATCTCATCTTACAATTCTTGTTTCAATCCATGAATATTTCAAAACTCTGAAGCTCATCCATAATGTTATTTCTTGTATGCAGACGGTGAAAATTCTTTGTATATTCATCCACGCTCTCGATTTTCTTGCTACGATTACGTTACTTCGCATACAAGCACTTTCTAGTAATGCGCTAGAAGGAAATACTCCTTCATCAACCTCTGCATTCTAGCCATGACTTGATTAATGGCTTCCATAACTCTTCGCTGATTACATAAGCTTGGCTACCATGCGGATGCTTGCGCCCTTCAATTTGAATGCCACGACGAACTAGCATTTATCACAGGAATATCCATACACCTTTGGAAGAAGTTTTTTACATCACTATCCGGTCTAAAAATTCTTCGACATACATCCCACCATGGAAATCTGCGATATCAATATTAATCGCATGATCCGAACTCTTCCGTAGTTCTAAATTACGAGAGCTACTTTTGACTAATGCCACGACATACTACTGCTGTACAGTAATTATTAGAGGGTTGTTCTATGGTTCGATAATTTCCTCACGAGTTGTACTATTTCCCACTGATCTTATCTCTATTGTTTATAAAAAGCGTGAGACCCTCGATTACTTGCTCTGTCATGCCAACCTTAGATTTTTCGCATTGTCACTCGTTTTACATGGTAATTTACGTGACCATCTGTCTAATAGTCTCCGCGGATGTTATACGCATTCCTTGATCGACATCAGGGCGGTTCACTCCTTTCTTCGTGTAGTGGGTACCGTGATGACAAGTGAACTCGATTACATTACCAACTAATGAAATGGAAGCTTAATGTTTATTGAAGCAAAACCAAAGGTTTTTAATAATATAAATTTATTGAAAGAAAAAGCTGAATGAATAAAACTAACGTTTTGAAGTTCCGAGCCCAAAATCACAAATTGCAAAATACACAATACGAAATATAATCTTATAATAAAATTCTCTATTCAAAATAAGAAGGCAAAGAAAATACAAAACAATCCAGAGTCAGTAGAAAAACAATAAAAATCCTGAAGAATAAAGAAAAATAAGAAAAATCTTAAAATCTAAAACGACTAAGAAGAAAAAAGAATTTTCGGGCCAAGCATAGACTAGAATGGCTTTGGCCATTTTGAAGTTTTGTTCGTCTCGTCGCAAGCTTGAAGCGATATATTATATCGCAGAAAGCAGACACAGCAGGTCAAAGATTATGCCATCCAAAGTTACCACCTTTCATGATACGCAATATGACTACGTCACGGATGTTTGCCACGATCGTTGACAGAGTACTTACAAAGAGATGGAGTGCGAGAACATCAATCGGGCCTTGAAATTCTAATAGGCGGTTACAGAAGCATATTCTGACGTCTAGAGTGCGCTGCTTGCGTGAAGCAATGAGCTGACATTTCTCTTTAGCAATTAGCATCCAAGACCAATGTGAATTAAACACGAGCATAAAGCGCATCGCCACGAACTAGGCGCATCAGGTTGGAAGAAAGTTGTTGTTTGGGTAAGTATGTCGGCCGGGTCTCGCAGGCCCTTCGACTCGAATATAAAGTGCCAGGGGCCAGCCCGACAGGCGAAGTCGACCCTTAGCCTGAAGGCAGTCTCGGCTGGGCGTCAAAGGCCGGGTCGAGTCAGGGGAATTGGGAGCCGTCAGAACTCAGGACTCTCTTGCACACTCGGGGTCATGGGGCCGGGTCAGGGCTGGACAAGGATGAAGAGCTCGAGGGTGATCGAGACAGGAGCTCTCCATTAGCCGTTCTTGATCAAGTTCTCGAGCCTGATTGGGCTACGCCCGATCATAGGACAAATGGAGCGTAAGGCCAGCTGAGGACTGATCACGGCGTTTCGCCAGAATCTGCTTGTGCTCGATGTCGATCGAGGGCCCGCTGGTATAATTGGCGGTCTTGTTGGGTGATGATCGGCCATGTGAACCAAGTTAAGGAGCGGTAGCGCATCCCGAGGAATATTCACGCTAATCCGTTTGTCCGGAGGGACCAGAGACACCAGCGCTCGGGAGCAGATACTCTCGTAGAAAGGGCGGAAAAATGGAAGATAAAAAGAAAGCGAGACGGGTAAATTGCTGGAGGTTCCAAAATTCACACGGGTTCTTTCCATCGCTGCTTGGCCATCTCTGATTCTCGAAAATTCTATTATTGAGGAAAATGAAAAAATACCCTTCCCAGTTCTTTGGTCTCTCTGTAGAGGGATACCCGAAGAACAGCACGATTCGACTTGGGCGTGGAGGTTTTTCGGCAGGAGACGACATCCGGCGACCACGAACTTGTTTGTGAGTGAGGTTTGGGAGACTCGGGTTACAGGAAAGGCGGAGGCTGAGGTGGAGAAACCCGGTCACCTTTCGAGCTCGCTGTATCCATGAAGTAGAAGGTTTAGAGCCCATTTAAAGAGACTACGAAAATAGCATCGACATTTTTTGAGTAACATATGCAGCGGGATCGAGTTCAAAAAGCTGGAGTTCCAACCGTTCGGAGAGGCATGCTTGATGATGGGAGAAGCGGTAGAGAGAGGTGTGAGTTCAGGAGGAATCGGTGAATTTGAGAGAAGTGGCCGATGGGGCTCCGGAATAGGGATCCAGAAAGAATGGGATCGGATGGAGAAGCAAATGGAGACTTCGAGCCTCAATATGCTAAGAACTTCGGGGATGGATAGAAAAGCATGTAATGGCGTCCACAGACTCCGGTCGTTAGGAGCTGCTCCCGAATTCGGAAAATGTGGGAGATGAAGCCCGAGGCCTAAGACATCAACGTTGTCGTGAGGGATGAGAGACAAACATGGAGGAAAGAGGGTCTACGTCGGCACGGCAGGAATCTGCCACTGACCTCCGTGCGGAAGAGGCTGGAGGAGGTGCGTGGGTTGGCACGATTGTGGAGACCTCCGGAGCAGAGAAGAGCCAGGCTGGAGAATAATCTTTGGACAGCGAGTCCCAGCTCTCAGCGGAGATCATGGGTGTCACGATCCGCGTGACTTCTGGCTTACCCGGTCAGAAATTCTCGGGAAAAAGCGTCAGGTTGGTGCACGTGAGGCGGTTCAGCGACATGGCGAGTCACGGGGTTTGTCGGCCCGGAGTGCAGGAGCCTTCGGCTCGCTCTTGAGGAAGAAGCGAGAGAATGAGTGCTGCGGCGCTGCTAGGGAAGCATCAGGCTTGAGCGGATGTGTAGGGAATTTGCGAGGCGGTTTGGAGTGATAACTTCGAAGATGATATGATGGGTAGTCGGAGATAAGGCAGGAGGAGGAGAATCCCTCGGGGTTCGTCGAGAGGTACGAGATCGGTCTAGATCTTGGTAGCGTTTAATCATCCCGTGTTGAGAGGGTGAGGGCCGGGATGGGATAGGGAGACCATGGTATGTCTGCAGAAGTCCTTGATCAGATTCATATTGAGATAGCTGTGAGCAGTAAAGATGGATATGGTAATTGAAGAGAAGAGTTTGTAAAGGCTGAGAGTAAAGCAAGGCAATGGAGCCGAAGAGGAAGGAGAAAGAGGTCTGCAGAAGCGCGGGCTTAGCAACAAGGACAGGTTGCCCGTCTGACCACTACGAGAGACTCCTGCCGCGGATGATTCCCGCCCACCCGCGGAGTCTCAGGGCTGAGATCGCGAGGGAATCTAAGCGTCGGTGCGGCGAGCCCGTCCATGACCAAGCCCATGGCGGACTGTGGTAAACCCCATGCGAGGCCGATCGTCAATTGCCACCCCCTGATATAGTTTTCCGAGGATCGAGGCGATCTGGTGGTGGAGGCGAGCCTGCTACGGAGCGATACCACGGGGTTGAAGGTATCTCCGAAGAGATACTCGAGTGAGGTGAGGCGAGGATTCTTGGGAGCCAGGCGCCGATGGCCACGTCGGTGGCGAAGCGAGACAGGGCGGTTCGCCATTTCCATAGTGACCCACGGCCATTCCACATCACGTCATGGTGATTTGAAAAACGGTGGAGGATGCGGCTGAGATCGGTACTTGGGCGAGTTTATTGAAGGAGGACATCAGGTGGTTGACGGCAATCTGAGGAAGATGATCGAGCTTACTAAATAGACTTAGAACCACCGAGCACGAGGTGATCTCGGGGAGGGCCCCGCGATGGTAGGAAGTTGATCGAGGCTCGGAAGAAGCCCAATGCGAGACTAATGGCCGCCGTGAGAGGTCACATTCCCTTGCTCTGCCGAAAGGCCAAGGTCACGCATGTGCCAATTATGTGGGCGGAGGAAGGCGAGGGAGGGGATCTCTTGTGCTCAGGGGATGCCTGGTTGTGGCTAACATGGTAACAAAGGAGTCGTAGCCAGAATACTAGTAGACTCGGGAGGCTCGGTGGATGTCCTCTTGAGTCCACGACTCGGTTGGGAATAGCAGTCGCCGAGCCTCGGCGAGGCATGCCTTGAGAAAGGATTCGGGGGAGGCGTGTACTCAGGATCATAAAGGTGGCGGTAACCATGGGCTCGGGCCTTTTGAAAGAACGTGATCTTTGGATTTTGTGGTGGTAGATGAAACCCAGCCCGGTACCGGGAAATCTTGGGGAGGTAGTTTACGAGGATCGGCCGGTGCGTACTATCACCAGCTTCGCAGCCCACCAAGTATCGTCAGTGAATGGGGGTACGTGAGGGTGTAATGATAGCGACGGAGGTGGCGAGGTTGCTCTGTTTGTGCTGACCAAGGAAACCATCTTGAATAACCTCGCTAGACTCGAATTTATAGATGGAGCAGGAGGCTGAAATTTGGAGGAGGTCGAGGTGAGGGCAGATGACCAGAAGAATGCAGAGCTCGAGCATTGCGGCGGTTGAAGAAAGGTGGTGGAGTGTCTGCGGCACGCGTGGATGTGTGTCGCGTGGACGTGAGGAGATAGCAGAGGATTGACCCGAGTGGTGTGTCACGGTGGCATCGCTGGAAGATGTCAAGCGAGTGAGGCGAAAGGAGAATCGTCGACCGAGAAGAGATGATGAGCCGTAAGTGCGAGGTGGAGAAAGGCTGGCCCAGGATTACGTAAGGGAGGTCTCCTGCCAGAATGGATCTCGAATGTGAGTCTTGGTGAAGAAGAGCAAGTGGAAAATGGAGAAGTATGCGTGGACTTCAGGATGTGAGCAAGGCTTTTGAAAGATACTTCCAGTGCCACAGAGATAGACCATTGGTGAGATTCTCTGACGAGGCCGCGTGCCCTTGGTTTATGGATGCATTCTGGGGATATAACCCAGATTCACATTACGGCCGCATGCGTCTTTTGGTTTCGAAGAATGCGAGCGACATCACTCGGGAGGCGGTGAGCAAGGTCTTGAGCCGTTGATCGGTCCGAGCGATGGAGGTATGTGGATGATATGATCTCGAGTCTAAAGGAGCCGGAGGGAGCATATAAGGCATTTAGGAGACCTTTACTTTTAAGAAGTCGGGATGAAGTTAAACCCGAATGTGCCTTTGGGGTTGGTTCGAGAAAAAATTCTTGAGCTATCTGAATTCGATCAGCGGAGGGATCGAGGCTAATCCGGGAGAAAATAAGAGCGATGGTGGAAATGAGGGTCCCAGTAGCCTCGAGGAGATCCTGAAGTCTTCTACCGTAGCTGGCATCCCTCAGCAGGTTCGTGTCTCGGGCCTACGGATAAATCTGCGAGCTGCTTCAGGAAATGAAGAGGCGAGGAAGACAGAGTGGGCCAGTCTGAGCGGCGTTCCAGCAGTTGAAAGAATATTCTTTGAAAGCTCGTTTATTGTCCACGCCTCGAGGCGGGGGAGTATTGTTTGTACTTGTGTGTGTCTAATGACAGCAATCGATTACAGTAAGGGAAGAGTCGGTGCACTACCTGTTTATTAAGGCGAGCTTTGCTAGAAGATGAGGACTCGACATCCGCGATGAAGAAATGGGCAGCCGTGTCACGGCGACGCGGGGGGCACTTATTTTCGAACACGTTCGAGTGGTGGTTCTAGTGAACCAGCCCTCGGACTCGGTCTGAGCCGGAGACCTCAGAAGGTTGGTGAAATGGTCGGTGGAGCTCGATGGGTCGACATCGGCTCGCCAACCTCGAGCAGTATAAGCTGGGTCCTTGGCCGGCTTGGTGCGAGGTGCTGCTGCGGATGAGGAGAAGAGGCGACTCCCACGATTCAGGGCCTCGACCGACACATGGATAGTCCGCGGTAGATGGATCTTGTGGCCGTCGGGAGAGGCGGGCGGGGTTGTGCTCGCTTAGTCACGAAAGAGCGAGGAGATGCTGTCTGTTGCTGTGAAATTGAGATTAGAGTTACCCAGCAGTCGGGCCAGTGCAGGAGGTAGTAATGGCCAGGATTAGGCTAGCCTCGGTGAGTAAAGAAGGAAAGAGGTAAGCTTGAGCAGACTGGTGGTGACAAACCACCCAGTGACTTCAGGGAGAGGGGAGAAGATGGAGCCTACTACGGAAGGTGGGCGGTATCAGGCGGGTTCAGAGATCGTCAGGTGGAACAAATCCGTAAGGGAAAGAATTTTGAGTGATATGATAGCTCGCATGGCAGCCACTTGTCAAGCTACAAATCCGAAAGTCTATCTCTTTGGAAATCAAGGCACTTGCTCAGAGTGTCAGTAGGGGGCAGGTGATGAGCTTATCGATGAGCAACACGCTGGATGGAGCAATCGTTTCTTACCTCGAGGAGGGTGTTGCTGTCGACGAGAAGCAAGCCGGGGAAGTTGAAATGTAAAGTGTCCGGGTACACTTTGATCGGTGGAGGCCGGTTAATATGAGCGGGGATACACCCTCCCGCTGCTGCCGATGTAGACCGAGGAGGGACGGATTATGTCCTCAGGAGATACATGAAGGAATTCTTGCGGGAATCGTTCGGTGCGCGAGGTCCGCTGGCTTCGAGGCCTTGAGGCGGGGATACTTTGCCCGCGTACATCGAGATGCTCGGGAGAGACCGGAAAGTCGCAAGGTTTCCAGAGTTTTACCGATTACCTACTCGACCTCCCGGAGAACTTTACGGTGATGAACTCACCATGGCGGATTTGCTCGATTGAGAATTGAGTTGATCGAGACTTCTTCTAGAGAAGGGAGAGCATACGCCCACCGCGCCGTGGTGTGATCAGTTATTTCACCAGATGGGTCTGAGTGGGGCCTTGAGGCGGTGTCATGATGTAAAACCCGACCGTTTGGAAAATATGATTGTGGGTATGGGATTCCTCAAATGCATTGATCGCGAGACAATGGGAGGCGAGTTTGATAGCAGCGCAGTTCGGGGACTTACACTGAAATGCGGGATAGGTAGATTTTGCTCTCGCACGCATGAGCCATGTAGACAGGTAGAAGCTAGCGAACAAGACCATAAAACATCTCTAAGACAGGACTTGGCGGCAAAGGGGGCACAGGGTGGGTGTCTGCTGGGTATCAGTGGCAGGCCTTGGCGCGCAAGCAGCCCTCTAGAGAGACCGGATCTCCTTGGTGTTTGGACACGAGCGGTTGTTCACGATAAAATAGGAATGGGGGGCAGAGCGGAACACTTGATGAAGCGACGACAAACAGCAAGCGAGATGTATGCGAGTGCGGACTTCCTCCGGAAGAAAGAGAAGAGAGGGTCATTTCTTCAAGATCGCGAGAATATTAACAGTGGCATTGTTACTAGCAGAAATGTGCACATTCACGGTTCCAGGTGGGTGATTGGGTACTCGGAAAGGTCGAACGGAACACGAAGGACAGAAGGCGTGTGTTGGGGTAGGGTGGGAAGGGTCATCCCATCGAGTCCATTCAGAATAGTGGACCGAGCCCGGGAGCATACCGGTGGCTAAATACAGATGAGGCGAGGTCGAGGACGTGGAGCCTCGACTCTTGATGAGAATCACTTCGATGGGTTTCCTTGCATTGTGGGCGTTAATATAAAGTTCACTTAGAAATGGGGATGTGTAGCAAAACTCAAATATGTAAGAGTAGGCAAAACATTTGTAATATAAATTCAAGTTGAAGCTAAGAAGCTCGTGAAAGAGCTAAGGTCGGAAGTCCTGACTTTAAGTCTTAGGCGAGGACGGTACTCAGCGAGGCCAGTGCTGGTAGGCGGCAGGAGAAGCTCATGAAGGCAGCTAAGGTCGGCGAGAGATCCCAATTTAAGTCTTAGGCGGGGACGGTACCTGAGGCGGTCAGGGGGCCAGGAAGCGAGGCTGCGTTAAACGGTAGCTAGGCGAGTCCCGAGCTTAGCCTTAGGCGGGGCCAGTGCTTGCTAAAGACCAGATACAAGCGGCGGAAGAAACTCGTAAAAACTAGGCCGGAGAAATCCCAAAGCCCTAAGCCTTGGGTGAGGCAGGTGCTACTGAGGCCCGGTGCAGGGCGGCGGAAAAGCTCATGAAGAACTAGGCGGGAAGTCCCAAAGCCTAAGCCTTAGGGGAGTCGGTCACGCCAGCATAGTCGGTTGCGGTAGGCAGTAGCTCATGATGACAACATAGGGGCGGAAGTCCCAAGCACTAGCTTTAAGTGTGGACGAGTCTTGAAGCGAAGCCGATTGCAAGCTCGGCGAGCAAAAGGCCCGGAGATTAGATTACATTGAATTTAAACATAGACGAAATTGGGCTCAAGTAAATGAGCTCGTAATATAAAAACCCGCAACCTGAGCCGACGTCGATCAGGAAGCGAGGGCTCAGCAGTAGCAGAAACCTGCAGCTATCTCAGTGGTAAATCTTTGCCGAGCATAAGTCTAAAGAATCATTACTGCCTTGGGTAATACCTTGGGCATAAAATAAAATAAAGAGTCAACCAACACAAAATTCTCAACACATTAGTATATAAAGTCAATCCACACTTCCAAGACACGAGAATATACACACGAGTACAAGAATGAGTTGTTTAATATATGCCTTTTATTTCGTTGAAATGATTACGAAATGCAGGGAATAATAATAAAAAAAAAAAAAGAAAAATATGGTTCGAGCGCCGTCGGCATGGCCAACAGGGCATCATCGAGCAGCAGGAGGAGGCGGCGGCGGGGAGGAGCGTCTCACGTGACGGGAGGAAGCGTCAGCGGAAGAGGAGCAAGCTTCCCGAGGTCGGTCGGGGGCTCGGAAGGAGGCTTGAGCTCCAGGGTGGGCGTCGGTGAATCTTGTATGCTGTCGGCAACACGACTTAGACATAGGCAGTCTGACCTCGAGATATACCTTGAGGCATCGTAGGCGGTCATGGCTGAAGTCCACCCCATTGTTGTTGTACTCGGTTCGCGATTTGGACCTTGGCGTCTATGCAGCGCCGCCGGGGCGAAGGTTTTTCCTTCGGCTAGGTGTCTTCACCAAGAAGGGAGGATCTGCAGGTGTCAAATCATACGAGTCTCACGGTCAACTCTTGCGGATGCGATCGGCTCCCTGCAGGCCCAGGTAACCTTAGAGTCGAACCACCATCTCCGCTCCTGCAAGGTTGCGTTCTCCTCTTGAAATCCTCGTGTTCTCCTGCTCAGCTCCATTGTCAGCGATCGCTCCGAGCCACAGAATCTGCTTCGAGCTCCTCCTGAGGTCTTGGGTGCTTGGCCTTGAGGCACAGTCCGCAGCTGATTGAAGTTCGGGAGGAGGCGTGAACGCTAAATAGCTTTCGTCGTGTCAGGGACTCCAAGCCCGTCGAGTCATCATCGTCGTCGCCCGGGTAAAGTTCCTCGAAGTAAGGTTTCGTGGCGGTCAGGTAGACCACTGCTCCGGCCGCTTCGGGTTGAGGGCAGGTGAGGCCCGCGATCCTACGCTGCGAGGGACGCTTCTGCCTCATGCTTTCTGGAGCAGAAGGGGGCTCGAGCGGTGGAGGTGGAGCATCTGTTTTAGCTCGTGGTCTGCTTGAGTGCTCGCACCTCGTGGTCACTGCAGCCTCTGTCATCATCTCGCGCCCCCTACATTGTCTTCCCTGGCACCCGGACAGATTCAAAATTTTGGGGGTGGCGACTCCTGTCTAACCACGGCGTTGTCAAGTGCGGTCTTCGCGTGTGCTCAGGCTCTTCCCGATTACGAAAAAGCACCCGGCTACAAAACAGCGTGACAAGCGAGAATAATGAGAAACGGAATCTGACGGAAGAACTAAAATGAGAATTCCATAGGATAGATAAACAACACAGGTCGCGAAAATCTTAGTAGAGCCAGAAGGGATCCACAAATTGAGAGGGTGCGGTGATGCCCGTCCCCCGTGAAGAATTTGCTCTTGGAGTTGCCACCTGGAGGTTGGGAGGTCGGGTGATGGGTTTTACCACTGTTGGAGGTAAGGTAGTACGACCCGACGTCAGCCGGTTTGCCTGTCTGAGGTGCTTTATTTCCACTTCTGGGGTTCGCCCAGGTGCACCAGTTTCATGGCCAAAAGTGGGAAAGGACCCTCGCTTCGGTCGGGTTCAGAGCGCCCGGGGCACGAGCAATCTGAACAAAACACGCAGGGCAAAATAAGGTTAGGCCGACGACCCCGTTTGAAGCATTGGGATGGAAGGTCGGTATACCACTGAGGGGCAGTGGGGATATCACCCACCGTGACAACATATAATCACATCTATCAGTGTATATGGTAGGTATGCTAAGCTATCGAATCTAATTGGGTGGTTTCACATCTAGTACGGTCGATGGGAGTGCATCCACCGCCTTGGACTTTTGGTGGCCACTTTCCCACGATGTGGGTTGGGCCACGCCACAGGCGATGCCCGCAGACTAGAAGTCCCTGGGGAATTATACTTGAGGGGCTCTGCTCGCTCAAGAGGAAGATTCCTCGGGGGACGTTACGGGCTTCTTGGGTGCAGGACATTTTCCTGAAAATAATCTACCCGAATGGAATGAGAGACGAGGAAAAAGGAGAGAATTGATGAAAGAATAGAAGAAGAAGGGTTGTGCACGAACACGAGAAAGGTTTACCGCATAGAAAATCGCCATGACACGGAAGAGAGAGCGAGGAAACACTTGCAAGGAAAATTCGAGGTTTGAGTAAAAATGAGCAATAGGAATGCGATGGAAGATCGAGGGTTTTAAAGAGAGAAGGGAAAAGGTCGTCTGTGAGATGGCATGTGGTCGAGGCGCGACCTTTCGATCGCGTCCGACCTGAAATTTGAGCGTCGGTCGGGAATACATCACGTGTCCGCATTAAATGCGAAATGATGGGCGGGAAGACAAGCGGGAGCGTGGGGAAGTGTTAAAGGTTGGAAGTCCGCCCGTCCTGTAATAAGTTTCAGGTCTTATCGTTTACTCGAAAGACTAAGCGGGGGCTAGTGTTTGGGTAATATCTGGCTGAGGTCTCCCGGGGCCCTTCGGCTCAGAATCCAAAATGACCCAGTTCGAGCGATCAGGCGAGCACTGACGATCTCATGAGCGCCACACTAGTACAAGGTGGTCGAGGGGTTCAAAGCGGTCAAGAGCTTCAGGAGCTCTCTTACTGCTCGGGGTCATCGAGACGATGGGGACAGGGCTCTCCTTCTACCTTCGCTGCGGTCGAGTTCTCGAGCCTGGTGGGCTCCGTGATCATGGGACAAATGGAGCGTGGACCCAAGGCTCGAGGCGGTCAGGCCGTTTCCTCGGAATCCAGAACGCCTGGATGTGATCGGGGCCGCCTGGTATGGTGGCGGTATGGCCAGATGAGGTCGGCCATTGCTACGGTGTTATCATTCGCTTGGCATGCACAGCATGTGATCAGGCCGTGTGAACCAAGTTAAGGAGGCGATCCCGCGCATCCGGGGAATATTCACTAATCCGGTACATCGGAGGACCCGAGACACCGCAGCGGGAGCGGATGCTCTCGGAGAGAAAGGCGGGAAAATGGAGGATAAAATAAAGCAGACGGTGTAAATTGCAGGAGGTTAGAAAATTCACCGGAGTTCTTCCTATCCTTGCTTCCGTCCATACGATTCCCAGAAATTCTATTATTAAAAGGAAGGCAAAAAATATCATTCTCATTCTTGGTCTCTCTGAACTAAGAGGGATACACAAAGAACAACCCGATTCTTGACTTGAGCGTCGGAGGGTTTTCAGCGGAATAACATCCGACGACCCGACTTGTTTCTACGCAGTCGAGTCCGGTCGGAGACTCCCGTTGCGGAGAAGGCAGGAGGCCGGAATTAGAAGGCAGTCTGCTCGAGCTCGAGTCATTTGTGAGCAGAAGGTTTTTGGCACTTATTTAAAGAGGCGAAAACATGACATCAACAGTTGTGGTTTTGATGACGGTGAGTATCGTAGAAAATTGGTGGTGGTGGTGGTGGTTTTACAAGCTGAAGGAGGCTGGATTTCAACTTTGGTAGGGGCGGTGGTTTTGTAACTGGGGAAGGAGGAGCTGGGTTTACGGTTGGTGGTGGTGGCGGCTTAGACCTCGGCGAATGAGGCGGTGGGGGATAATTGAGTGAAGGAGGAGGAGGAGAGGAGGATTATATGAGTAGTCATAAGTTGGAGAAGAGAGAAAAGTGCCCAAGTTCAAGAGGACAATCAAGAAACTAGTTAATTGATATTTGATCGTGCTTCAGAACTCTCTAATAAACTGGTAGCTAGGGTGTGGAGTGCATTCACTGCTGAATGAATGTCTTTTTATATAAAGAGTAATGAATTTGGGTCATTTTACCTTTTTATTAATTTTTGTTGCTTCATTGACTCGATGGAATAAAGGAAAAAACAAGCAAACTCACAGATCGGCAGATAGACAGATATTTACCCTTTTTTTTCCTTGCATGCTTGAAACATGGTAGTCATTACGATACTAAAAAGATCAATAGTCGATTGATCACATTATTAATGTGTTATTACAAATTAAACTCTTAGCAAGCTAGTAAAGGCTTTATTGTATAGGCTTTGGGCAAGTGTTCACATCGTCAATGAGAGAATTTGAGGATTATCTTATCAAAATTGTCTTTTTCGATAATTTTCATATGACTTAGCTTGTAAACGGTGCATTAGAATTTCAAAGGGCACGGGGCACCGATGCATAAGAATTTTAAATAGCAGAAGGTCGAGAGCACATCTACCATATGTTATATCCAAAAAAAAAAAAATATGCCGCCATGTGGATATCATAGAAATTGAACATGTGGCAGCATGCTCAATATCTAAATCTAAAAGTATCTTAAGGATCAAGATGATCACTTCTAAAACACTTGAGATAATCTTTATGTCGGGAAAATACTTGAGGTAATCTTTATTGATCTCTACCTATTATTTTGTCTTTTTCCTCATAATGAATCTTATCAAGAAATCTCAACATTTAATGAAAATTGGACAAATGTCCAACAAAGGAGCTATAGATTAAGAATGAGGAATATATTATGGAAATATTCTACTTTCTTTACAAATAAGAAAACAAATAATCTTTTGACTCGTTAAGCTAAATGTAAATATGAACAAATCACATGAACAAGTCAAATGGGTCTTTTAACCTTTGGGATAATGGGTGAACTAAGCAGGCACAACTCAATTATTATGGAAATATTCTACTTTCTTTACAAATAAGAAAACAAATAATTTTTTGACTCGTTGAGCTAAATGTAAATATGAACAAATCACATGAACAAGTCAAATGGGTCTTTTAACCTTGGGGATAATGGGTGAACCAAGAAGGCACAACTTAATTATATAAGGCTCCTCATGTGCATGGTAAAAAGGTTCCTTTTCTATTTCTCTCTCTCTTTTAGCTCCCTAACACTTATATTTATTCGTACTCTCTTATTCTTATCTCATCTCCATTGGTATGCTTAAGCTAAAACATGTTATTGTTTGTCTTAAATCTAATATAAATTATAAAAAGTTAATTGTTGACTTGAGTGTCAAGAATGGGCTCGCTGGCTAGAGCTAGTGTCCCTCTTTGACCGTTTCCTTCTTCTCATTCTCAGGACACCAGGAATAGCAGTACGTCAGAAGAAAATACCAAGATAATTGAAGAGATAAACGAGATGAGAAGAAAGACTAACTAATTAAGAGAGAAAGATCTTGTTGAGCTCACCATTACTTTGTGACTTCAAAAGAGCTTCATAAGGAGACCCTCACCTCTTCCTTCTTATTTCTACTACGAAGGATCTTATCATCAAGGTTGAAAAGATCAAGGTCAACTTAAAATAAAGGGAAATAAATTAGCTTGTTGTTGTCATATGTTATTTTTTTATTGTATTTTATCATTGGATATATTTTGTAACTATAAAAGCCTCAAGATCCTCACCATCAAGGTGATTAGCAGGCTTGGTAATTTGTGAGCTTAGTCTAGGATTTTACAAGTCAGGCCTAAGCCTACGTAACTTGTAACGAGCCCAAGCCCTCTCAATGTCAATTCAGACTTAAATGAGCCAAGCTTGGGTTTCTATCAATTTTAAAATATTTTTTAATAAAGTTATAAGTTAAAAATAGTTAAATTAAGATGATTATTCAATACATAATTATTCAATAGACAAATTACTAGAAATACATAATAAACCACAAATTCTTTATAGAAACTATGTTGATTGGGCTAGCGTATTATTCTTTTCATGTGTCTATTTCGCTCGAAGTAATTGATTCACAGGCATAATATCCAAAATCTAAAAAATATATGTAAGTACATGAAATTTTTTTCTTTTTCAATTCTAATGACTAGTTGAGCCCTTGATTATATTTAGGAATAGAATAATGTGTCGCTTTATATTTATATTTTTAACACATGAACGTCCACATTAGAATTTACAAATCCATTTATGTTATAAGGATAACATTGTCGTGATCAATAACTTTACTCTTCCTGAAATTGCACTAAATTATAAAAATAAATTGATAGGACAATTAACTTAATTTTTTAATATTACTTATAAAATAAAGTTCAATAAAGTTCAAGAGTTGGAAGCTACTTAAAAAACAATTAAGATCAATTTCTACGGTGAAAAATAATATTCTTTTCTAGGGGGCGTTTATGCACATAATCTGAATTATATTTTTTTAATTGATGCTACTCCTACATGAGGTAGCAGTTGGCTAGCTAATGATTATCCCTTTATAAGTACAAAACCATGCAGAAACTTTATGCTAGCAGGTATTTTTATTGGCTTCTCATTTTTTGATTTCAATTATTTTTTTAATTTATATATTATAAAGTCCAAGCTTGTTTAAGGTCCTTATCAAGTCCATTATATATGGGTTTTATATTTTTTGAGCCCATATTCAAGATTTTATCCCACGGGATGAACAGTAGCTGGCATGCATGCAATTATTAAGCATAAATGCTTATTGGACACTCCTTTTTTTTATTTTTCTTTTTTTTAGTTCAATAAAAATAATTACAGTTTGTTTAGGTTCACTGTTAATCTGTTTCGCTTTTCTTTTACTCAATACTCACGACTTTATGGTCTTACTTCAGATGGCAGAATGATAAAAAATATAACTTCACGTTAACTTAACCTTTATTAAAATGGCCATGCAACAAACGAAGTATAATTTTTCATATTTATTATTAAAAGATTGGAAATCCACGTTATACACTACATATAAATATATATAGATAAACAAAGCGTAAATAGAACAAACTGGCAGAGAAATAACACACGTGTTGCATTTTAATATTATAATTGTTGACCTTATTCGTACCTCAAATATACTGATTTTGCCAACATGTAGTAAGAAAACTGAATGCAGTTTAAGAGTATTAAAAATAAACTCTAGCTGTACATTTTCTGTAAACAATGAGAGCATATCGTGCGGTATATATTAATATTTTTAATTCTTTCTAATTAATTTTGGGGGCAGTCGAAGCTTCTTCAGATCTTGTAAAGATGGAGAAAGCGAGATTTGCGCAACATAGTTGACATTTTCACACGAAGATTCACAAACACAAAAAAATAAATCAAACTACTAAGACCTGAAATCTCAAAACTGTAACAGACCTTAGAAGATTATGCATTAAATTTTTAAGATCGCTATAATTAATTATCACAATAATTAGCCACCAGCCATTTGACTTGGTGGAAGGCTGCTGCCCTCCAAATTGGAGGGCAGCGAGTTCGAGCTCCATAATTATATTGTAGGGTAAATCTTTCTTCGAACATTGAGTGAAGGTCGGTTTGTTTTCTTCACGCAAGTGTGAGGAGTAGACGTCCCTCGAATATTAGTAAGAAAGTGTGAGGAGTAGCTTTCCTACCCAAGTGTGAGGAGTAGACATCCTTGAATATTAATGAGGAAGTGTGAGGAGTAGACATCCCTCGAATATTAGTGAGGGTTTAAAATCCAGGCGACTTCTTCATACGAATTAATGTAAACTAGTCCGGTCGTGAGTGCGAGGAGACATCCCAGATCATAGTCTATAGTCTCGGTCATAGTTTGAGAATAGTCGCTCGTATGAATTAATATAAACTCAGTCTCGATCATAATCGATTTGTAAATATCGGTTATAGTCTCATAGCGTATGAGTTGTAATCTTAAGCGATAGTCTCGTGTTAAAAAAAAAATTATCACACTAATTGTACAAAAATCATTCACCTTTTTTTATTTTTTATTTTTAAGAAGTAGTAGTTGTTTGAACATTAAATTTTACCAAAACCAAATCAAATCTGATCCAAACTCTCCAAGATAAATTCATACTCTATATAATATAAAATCATACGCTTGACTTATAGGTTCAGACACTCACATGTGCTATAAAACCACACGCTTCCTTAGAGGTTCAGACACTCACATGTGCTTACATACGTGGGTACTATAGATATCCTTATTTGGGGATTTTCAGTGTGTTTCTTTTTTAACACAATATGCCAAACCAACTCTTAAAGGAAAAATGATACTTTCATAGTTCAACTATTAATAATTATCTATTAATGTGGTTGTATCAAGATAAATAATATTACTCATTAGAATTTATGTATATATGTGCATAACACTTTCCTGATCTGGCAAAGCCATCATCTGCTGCGATTAGTTACTGTACTAATAATATAAGTTATAGGCAATCCTAAACCCTTGAACTAATTTTAGAGTATGGTTAGACTCACATACTTTTATATGGTATCAAATCTATACTTATGCATAAGCTGTCCCGTATTATGTTCTTTTCCACATGATAAAGACCTTGAGAAAAGATTGGTTTGTAAGTGATGGGGATGATAAGGTAAAATTTTCATATAGATTGAGAATAGCTATTGAATTAGAATATAAACTTGAGGCAACTCTTAACTCTAGTTAGTTTTTACATTAAATAGGCCCTTAGACTTATGTAAAAGTGAATCTATTTTACACACGACAATAAATAGTAAAATAGATAAATAGTAAAATAGACTAACAAAAGTATTTCATATTAAGATTAATTAATGGCCTAATAATATAAGTATAAATATTGTTATCATGTATCGGCCCAAAGAAAAATGAAGAAGTGTCCACGCAAGATGCATGTTGCTTGCATTCGTCTTCAGTGATTGAACAGCTTGCAAAAATTCAAGCGAAATTGAGACTACAGGTTCCCTCGCTCTTGGAAATTCTAATGCAGAAGTTATAAGTTTTAAGCTTTTCATTTGCTAGAGATTAATTACAAATTTTACGTTTCAAATTAACAGAACAATACTCTTAATTAACTACACCAATTGATTGGTTAAATAATCAATCGAATCTTCTATCTAGAGTGATAATCAACAAAAAAAAAAAATGTATAACGTCTAATTGTCTATCTATCTGTCCATTCGTGAGTTGGCTTGGGTTGTACTTTATTCCTTTAGGCACTTAAGTCTATGAATCAACAAATTAAGATTGAAAAATTAAAAAAACCCAACCTTCTTACTCTATAAAAAGGCATTCGTTCAGTTCTGAATGCATTCCAAACCCTAGCTAGCTAGCTCATTAGAGAGTTTCGAACTTATTTCATCATGGGCAAAAATCAATTAACTAGTTTCTTGATTGTCCTCCTGAACTTGGGCACTTTGCTCTCTTCTCTAGCTTGTGATTGCTCCAAACCCACTCCTCCTCCTCCTCCTTCTTCACCCAATCATCCCCCACCGCCTCGTTCGCCGAGCCCAAAGCCGCCGCCACCACCAAAAGTGACACCAACTCCTCCTCCTCCAGTTGTAAGACCACCACCCCCACCAAAGGTGAAGCCCACTCCCCCTCCTCCAGTTGTAAAACCACCACCACCACCAAAGGTGAAACCCACTCATCCTCCTCCTCCAGTTGTAAAATTACCGCCGCCACCACCAAATGTGAGATACCCACCGCCACCAAAACAACAAAAAACTTGTCCCATTGATGCTCTCAAGCTTGGTGCATGCGTCGATGTTCTTGGTGGTTTAATTCACATTGGTCTTGGCGGCAGTGCTAAGGAGAAATGCTGCCCATTGCTTCATGGGCTAGTAGATTTGGATGCTGCGATATGTCTTTGCACTGCCATTAGAATTAAGGCTCCCAATCTCATCAATCTTCTCGTACCCATCTCTCTACAAGTACTTGTCAACGACTGTGGCAAGTATCCGCCAGCAGAATTTCAGTGTCCTGCCATTAATTAATTGATGACGTCGCATGCATGTTCATGCAGTTGGTGATGGAAAAAAAAAAGATTTTAATTGACCATATTAATAATTTTTATGTTACTCGTTTCGTTTATTTTCTCATAAAAGAATAACAGTAACAAGTGAGAGCTTCCTGTTAATAGTACTTGGAGGCACATGCATGCGAATATGCCTTGTTCAACAGTGATATCGCTTATTTGTTGTGAAACCAATATTGTATGGTCTGCAAGCCAAAAAAAAAAAAAATGTATGTTGTGGGAATAAATATTGTTTATTGATAAATTGTTTGGCATTTTTTCTAGGGAGAGTGAAACTTTAGTTCCTCTTTTTTTTTTTATCACTTTAATTTTTAATGCCTCATTTTATCCTGATGTTTGAACCGTTGCTAAAAAGAAATACACTTTTGAATGATAAAAGTTACATATTAATAAATAATTTAACGGTTTTTAATTTACGGATGCTGGGATAATAAATTTGGATATGAAAATATCGCATTTACTCTTCAGCAATGTATTTTTTCACTCAACTGCAGTCAATCCTCTTTAGGCTATGTACATAACAATTAACAAACTTGAAGATATACACACACACACACATCCAATAATCCTCCTCGTCTTTGTCAAGCAAGAACATTTTAATGCTCTCTGTCAATGTTTTTAACTCTAAATGCATGTTTGCATGGTTAATCAACTGTCAATATTTGAATTTTGTTCAATAGTTATAACCTCACATATTGTAAATTTTCAGTAAAAGATAACCAAGAAATATCTTAATGTTTAGTTTATTAAATCTAAACATGTAAATTGGTTCGTACATGAATTTAACAGGCTTACTTTTTGAAAATACTGTTGCAATAAATAATTTTAAAAATATTTTAATTGACCGTATTAATATGTTACTAGTTTATTTCGTTTATTTTCTCATGAAAGAATAACAGTAACGTGTGAGAACATCAAGTTAGTATAATACTTGAAGACGCATGCACGTCTCGATGTAATAACTATATGTCTTATTCAATAGTGATCCCTTGTTGCTCGTGAACCTAATATATATGTTGTAGAAATTAATATTTATTAAATGAAGTTGTAAGGCATTTTGTGATATGAGTTGTAGCTTCTCTTCGATCTCTATCATATTCAAACTAAGTCAGAACTATCATTACAATGTGAAATGAAAACTGCGACCCATTTATAGACTTATTAATTGGGACTAAAATTCTTAAGTGAGCTTATCTAATCAAAATACAAGGCTTTTATTGGTGGTTTAAATAAGAATGTTAAACTAATTAAATATTTATTATACAATATTGTTATATGTGCACTCATCGTTTAAAAAATATAAAAGTCAGGAGGGTTCAAACCATGCAAGAATCCTTTCTCCATTAATTGATATAAATATAATAGGTATAAATATTTTATTGCAATTAAGTTCAAATCTTTATCCCTCTTATTGAAATTATAGAAACGCCCAAGTTTATGTCATTGGCATTTTACATTTAATTAACAACTGGCAAGATGAGTTTAACATTTAACGAAAAATTTAGTAAACTGTATAAGAGTTTTTCTATGTATAAGGTTTTTCTTACTTTTTCTTTGAGATTAAATAATAAAGAAAGTCTGGAGAGAAGAATACAGATACTAAGACTGCAAAGTGAGAAAATTATTAGAAATTGAAATTTTATAAACGAAAAGAGTGTTAATTTAAAATATATATATCTTTACCATTAAATGGAATATAATTAAAAAGAAATTTCAAAAGGAATTTTTAGGGTGCCAATAGTCCAACTCAAAAGGAATAATGCCATATTAGAATGCCATGGCTCATGATCATAGGTCCCAAAAAAAAAAAAAGAGTATTGCTATTAACACCTTCTCAAAAGTCCTTATGATACCACTTTTCAATTGAAAATACATAAATAACCACGTTAAAATTAATTCATTTTTAATAAAAATTCAATTAAATACTTATACAATTTAAAAAAAAATTAAAGCCCATAATCTAATAATCTATAATTATCATTCAAACTCTATTCCAAAAAAAACATCTTTTTTTTTGAATGAAAGTAAACATTTTTAAAGATTTTTTAACAGAAAATTTGTTGAAGGTTTAATTATTTGGTTTCCTGAATTTTCATTTTAATTTTTTTGATTTCTGTGAATACAAATAGTAGAGTTCTTATTTTAAGAAAAAAAATTATCCGAAACAACATGTGTTTGTCTTTTATTAATATTAAAGGGAATCAAATCTACAAACCAAAGTGGGATACTTTTAGAAATAAAACTAAAAATGGGTCTGATAAGATTTTTGGAGGGATGTGAGGAGCTCAGGAGCTCCACTCAAATATAAAAAAGAAATTAGTAAAGATAGATGTAAGGCCTGTTTAGAATTACTTTTAAGAGATTAAAAATTAATTTTACTATTTAGTAAATATTTTTAAATTTAATTTTAAGAATTAATTTTATACTTTATATAATTTCATATCTATTTTTATATAGATTATAAAAATCTAAAATTATTCTTATTAATTAGGAAATAAAATCATTAATTTTAAAGATATTATTATTATTACTAATTATATTGAGATAATAAAATAAAAATAAAATTAATAATATAAAATATTTATTTTAGTTATAAATTATTATATATACACATCAAAAATATTTTATACACATATTTATAAATATATAAATAAATTTTATTCAACATTATATCCAATTTAATTATTTACATTCTGACAATAGCTAAATTTACTAAATACATATTATTATTTTTAAAACTCATAACACTTTTAAAAATAAATTTTATCAAATGTTTAATTGATCATTCTCTTTATAACTAATTATTTCTACAATATAATTAACTATAATTTTTTTAAAAATTACAGTATTATCAACCAACCCTAGCCAATTTCCTTGAAAAAGTTGATATTCTAGCCCTTCAGTTTTTATATTTTCATTCTAGCCTCTCCTAATTTATCGTTTCTAAATTTTGGCCCCACCACAGGGGCTCTACTACTGCTTGTCGCTATCGGAAAGAGCCAACTTCAGTTAGATGGGCATGCCACTGTTATAACAAAAACAATCCTCGCATCTGTTAGTTATTCTGAGAAATCTCAGGGGTATGTATTTATAAATATCTCTTTCTTGTTATGTGCATATTAATTTGGATTGTTCCACAATGAATGACACCAAGTCACCAAGGATAGCTATCGTTCTAAAATTGTCACTTTCGAGTTTGGTAGTATCTACGTGTTATCAATTTGATAGAACTTTTTTGAAAAAAAAAAATGTGTATTGAATTAATTAAGGATTTTGAAAATAAATAAATAAAGGATAGACAAAAAAATTTTAAAACAAAGGGTGCAACAAGAGGATTTTTCAAGAGGTCACTACTCTCGCCTAAGCACTTAGGATTAAATTACTTATAAATCATTATCAAGTGTCAACCATCAAATTTACCTTTTTCCCTACCGAACGTTAAATCAAGCAAAACATTTCAAATCCAAAGCTTACTGTTTAGGCCACTCGTTTCAAGTTATAATTTTTTTCTATATTTTCTATGATGCCTACAGTACAATTGTTGGTAAAAAATCGATCACTCAATGATTTTGTTTTATTTTTTGAGTACCTACAACATCTAACATGTTAAATCAAGGGCTACTGAGATTATCTTGTGTAGTCTATCATATCTAATGTATCTGGATCAATGATAAGAGCAATTTCTATTCCATATTATTTTAAGGGAAAAAAATCAAATCCTATCAAGCTGCACTTTGGGGGAAATCTCTCTCTTTTGGAGGTGAGAAGTCACACCATCTTCAACTCTTTCAGCTAGTTATTTTTCATTGAACAAATAAATTCGTCAAATGAAAGGTCCCGTTAGTGTAATCGATTTTTGTGCTTATTTTTATATGATTTTATTAATAGTTATTGGATAACAATAAAATTGCGATTGAATCTGATACATGACAATAGATTATTAAAACATCAGTGCACCTTATGACAGAATCCAAATTCATGATTGATGTTTCTTTCTATGATAAAAAAAAAAAAAAAAAGATAAAAGAGTTTATGTTTTGAATTGTCAGTTGTGATTTTTCTTTTCATGATTTTTTATTGTCAATTGAGAATTTACTCTACTCTCAAATTATGGTTGATAATAATTTATTTGTTGATTACAAATAATTGAACAGACTCATATAAAATTTGGGTCAAATAAGTGATTATTTGACACCCCATAATCCCAATCTTGCAGATACTGTGGACCCATCAAAACATTAATTTGACTCCAACGCTAATTTGATATGCAACAAGAGGAACAAAACATATATTAAGACAAACTTCGGTCTCATGAAGTACTTCAACCTTAAGCACTTACATCCGATTATCTTTGACAAAATCCCAAAAGCAAACAAGTCATGCACAAACAATAACAGCATCATCAGTTGCATGGATGGAGAGCATCACCGATTAGGCAGGGCACTGGAATCCAGGCGGCGGATGCTTGCCACAGTCAATAAGCACTTCAAGGGCGATGGGTATAATAAGATTGATATTCAAAAGCTTAAGTTTAATGGTGGTGCAAAGACATAATGCAGCATCCAAGTCCACTAGCCCCTGCAGCACGGGGCAGCAAGCGTCCTTTGCACTGCTGCCTATACCGATGTGTACTAAACCGCCCAACACGTCGACACATGCACCAAGCTTGAGCGTATCAATGGGACAAGTTTGAGATGGTGGTGGAGGGTATGGTTGCTCCTTTGGCGGCGGAGGAGGAGGACACGGTGTTTCACTTGGTGGTGATGGTGGCTTTACAACCGGTGGAGGAGGTGGTGGCGGTATCACAATTGGTGGTGGTGTTGGTGGCGTTGGCACTACAGGAGGTAAGGGTGGGCTAGGGCTTGGGGCATACGGTGGAGATGGTACATATGGTGGCTTAGGGCTTGGGGTATATGGTGGTTTCGGAACAAATGGTGGCTTAGGGCTTGGGGTATAAGGTGGTGATGGTACATATGGTGGTTTGGGGACATACGGGGGCTTAGGGGTTGGTGTGTACGGTGGTTTGGGGACATACGGTGGCTTAGGGGTTGGTGTGTAAGGTGGTTTGGGGACATACGGTGGCTTAGGGGTTGGTGTGTAAGGTGGTTTGGGGACATACGGTGGCTTAGGGGTTGGTGTGTAAGGTGGTTTGGGGACATACGGTGGCTTAGGGGTTGGTGCATAAGGTGGTTTGGGGAAATATGGTGGCTTAGGCGTTGGTGTATATGGTGGTTTTGGCGCGTATGGTGGCTTAGGCCGTGGTGTGTAAGGTGGTTTGGGGAAATATGGTGGCTTAGGAGTTGGTGTATAAGGTGGTTTCGGCCCGTATGGTGGCTTAGGCCGTGGTGTGTAAGGTGGTTTGGGGAAATATGGTGGCTTAGGGGTTGGTGTATAAGGTGGTTTCGGCGCGTATGGTGGCTTAGGCCTTGGTGTGTAAGGTGGTTTGGGAAAATATGGTGGCTTAGGGCTTGGAGTCTGAGGTGGTTTTGGCACGTAAGGCGGCTTAGGAACATACGGCGGCTTGTGTGGTGGCGTGTGATGCGGTGGCTTCACATGGGGTGGCGTGTGATGCGGTGGCTTGGGGTGGAAAGGTGGCTTTACATGTGGAGGGTGTTTTGGTGGAAATGTTGGGGGACATGGAGGGGGAGGAGTAGGATAAGGGCAATATGGACATGCTAAAGAAGACAGCAATGTACCTAAGTTCAAGAGGAGAATCAAGAAATTAGCTAAAGGATGCTTTCTACTCATCATGAAAAATTAAACTCCCAAAACTCTCCAAAGTAGAGAGAGTATTGAGTGAATGGATATGCATGCCTTCTTATAAAGGTACAAAGGGAAAGGAGAAACCAATGGATCAAATCATTATCTTTTTATGTTTTGTAATTTTTCTTGATTTATTGACTATAGAGCTTGGCGGGGACAAACTTAAATCGATAATAGACATATTGATATTAAACAATTCCTCTTTTTCTATTAAGAAAATGATACCAGCTAGCTAGCTAGCTAGCTGTAATAGTTAAACAAATGAGATAATGATTTAAGTTGTCTTTTCACTTTCACAATATGAAATGTAAAACACCCAATCTACATAGCTTGATCATAAAACTTATAATCATGAACGTCAATTTATAAAAACCTATTTTACCTCAGAAAATTTTATAAATTTATCAAACACTTTCATGTGCATTACCAAGCCTTGGTGAACATATAGATAAAAGCCGACTGTAGTAGGCATGTGGGTTCACTGTCAACAAGATTTTGAGGATACTCTTTTCTACAGTAAAGAACAAGGGAATTAAGGAAATATGTACTTAACTGAGACCATTTTAACATTTTCTGCTCTGTTGAGCCCGTGAATCAGAAAGGATATGGCTCAAATTCCAAATTGCATGTGACTCATTCATTATGCTATATTTTCTTTTCTTTGCTCCTTTCTTTCTTTTCTGTTTTACAAGTCTTTGCATTAGAAAATCATGTTTATATTAGAGCGGTGGTATTAGAATACAGATCACAACCATACATAAATAATAAAAAATTTTAATAATTTTAATTTTATAATTATAAAAAAATATTTTACGTAAAGCAATTTCAACATAATTAAATCCATATTAAAAACTTAAAAGCTGACAAAACGACACCGAGAATTTTCTTTGCGGACAAGATAACTTTTACTCTATTGGTAGCATAGCAGGCAGCCTTGCCAAAGCAAATTAACAATGATCAATCTAATATGTTTTCCAGCTGGTGTCGGTCACAAATGTACAAAATAATTTTGGCATAGTTTGGTGACTTGCAAGTTGCACCATATTGCATTGAAATTTCAAAGGCGAGGGCCCATGTACTCACAATTTTGCATGAAATGTATATAGAAATTGGCCGTGCAATTATTGATCGAAAATTATGTGAGATTGCATAGAGGGCCCATCTTCTTTTTCCTTCCTAGGATAACGATTGAATGTTACTTGAATGGATATTATGTTTTGCTCGTTTCTTTTCAAATTGGACCCCGTTGAAAATAGAATTACACTTACACCATGCGTAACTCGCTTGAGCTTTAATTCCACTAGCAATAAAAGTACATTGCTACTGCCTTAGGTGTCTTTTAATTTTTGTTTTGGGTCGCCTACTGAATTTTGAAGGCACATGTTAAAGATTTCATATCAAAGATTAATTTATTATAGCACAGTCAAAATTTATATTCTCACTTAATATAAAAAAATATTTATTCTATTCTACTCGTATTACTGGAGGAGATTTTTATCTTACCCAATTAAATTGGGAGAACTACTGCGACTCGATCCAGCTCTCAAGGTGTCGCCATCGGGTTTATGACCTCATTGACCGTATCATTTATTAAATGATATGTTAAAGATTGATTTGTATGTCTTTTTCATCATGAAGTTTCACAATAATTGTTAGCGAAATTACTTGATTGCCTAAAAATCTATTCACTATTAAATTAAAAGACAATAATTTTCAGCATTAGCGATAGCTTTACAATATTTCTCTAAATGTGGAAATGACATGAAAGGCTGCTACTTTCTTCTAATTTTATGTTCATGCATCCATCTCAACCGCGAGTGAATATCCACACACCTTGACATCTATTTTCTTAATATGATGATAAAATACAATACTGTATTGTAAACAACGTACTTAATGAATGCTATACTAAATGTTTTTAATTCACATATGCGCAAAATAATTAATTAAGTTGCCAAATTACAATAGCTAGGTTAATTGTATGTCTCCTCTCTAAATCAGTTGGAGATGAAATTGCAGTCATCAAAACCTGAAAAAATGGACAGAGAAGGGTTTGGAAATTAATATACGCCACATAATAATATTGTGAAATTTAAGCACAATGTATTATATTCTTTGTGTTCGTTTATATACTGCATTTATGTAGAACTCGTATTCTTATGAAAGGTCAATATGCCGGACAAATTTATCTGTATCGATAGACCAATGAATACAAAATACTAAAAGATAAAATCAAATTATGTTCGATCCAGATGGTCTATATGTGCCCTACAGGCTGACATTCTTTTTATTGTTGTTGGAAATCATCAAAGAAAATGAAAATGTTTTGTCTAGATAATGTATATTCCCAAGTATCAACAGCTTGATATATTTTTTAATTTTTGTTGTTAAATTTAGAAGTTCAAATAACCATTACTCAGTTAATATTGGCTTGATTTGTTGCTCCTATACTTGGCAAGTACAAGATATTTTAATTTCATAAATCTTTTTCTCTTTCAATAAATGTTCTGCACTTATACAAAAAAAAAAAAAAAACGTTCAATTCTTATAACTGAAGGTTCACGCTTTTTAAAATACGGATGTGAGGCTAAATTATATTGTTTTATTATATAATATCGATGCCGAGTTAAAATTCATATTAGACAATGTTGTCCGATCTCAAGTTTATATTTTAAAATGTAGAAGTGGAAACGTTTATATTCTCTTTTGTGGAAAAATATAATTGACTGAACTTACTTGGATCACTTGTGACAAGCATGGCAATCCCACCAAAATCACAAGTTCCTCCACGAATCTTTGCCTTCTGCCAGTAACTGTTGAAAGCATAAGAAGCATGTGCAATCAAAGTATTGGGCTGAAAGCACGGCCCATTAGGCTGAATAGGCTTGCAATCCGCTTCTGTTCCACATGCATAATCTACGGCCTCTTGAATTATCGAGTCAGGCACTGTGGGCTTGGCAACACACCAAACCGCAAACCGGGGATTTTTATGTGGTGGCGGTGGTGGTCCAGCCGGTGGGGGATGAACCATTGGAGGTTGATAGATTGGCGGGCTAGGAGCGAGTTTTGGTGGAGCTTGGCCCATAGGGTGGCAGGGTACGAGTTCCGATACTAGGTGGGCTTGGTATTAATTCAGGTGGGCTTAGACCAGGCGAAACTGTGGGAGTGCCGGTGCTAGGTGGACTTGGTACGTATTCAGGTGGGCTTAGACCTGGCGAAACTACGGGCGGGCTTGTTGCAGCATAAGGTGGGCTTTGAAAAGGAGGATTGGGTGTAGATGGTGGGTATATACAAAATGGAGCAGGGATACTATTTTGAGGAGAGGAAATTGGAGCTACTGATTCAAAAGGTGGAAAAGAAAATGGAGCGCTCAGGCCATTTGATTCAGCTCTTGAAAGATAAATATTTTTATGGATGTTAACATGACTTGATAATTGCGGTTTTTTCGTGGGTTTGTGGATTGAGTTTCTACTGAATTTGGGCCCTTGAAAGTTTGAAAATTGCACAACATATCTTGCATCTGCATAAAGAAATCATTGATAAATCAGGACTGGATGCCTTGCAATAGAATAAACAATTGAAAGATAAAGCATTTAGGGAAATAAATAACTACCAGAGAGAGTGAAGTTGGTGGCTGAGATCAAAACGTTGGCAACTAAAACAAAGAATCTGATACAAAATTTTCTTTGCTCCATGGCATGCATAAACTATGTATTGCAGCTAGCTCCAATTGGGATTTTCTGCTTCATGAATCTCCATTATAATACAAGCACTCGGGGATATAAATATAGGGAGCTGAGTGACGCAAAAAGCAATACATAACAGGAAAAGAGACAGTATCTTTTTGTCTCTTATTGTATCTTTTTTTTTTTAAATATATTTTATTTGTTGGGAATTTATGCTTGCTTGGAAGATGAGTAAAATCTTGAAACATTTTTTATTTTGTTTCTTGTATCTGCTTTTGTTTTGCTTGCTTTCTACTCAAAGAGCTGACCTTTAACTCTCGGATCATGTAGTGCAGAAAAAATTCTCGGAGGAATTAAAGATCTCGGTGACAAATCATCATAAAGCAGGTTTCAACGAAGCTTTGGTGCAATAGTGTCTCCCTCCACGTACCTTTTTATTTCAGCTAAAAGAATATGTTAGATACCAAAATTTAGATCCACAATAAGAGTTTATGAAGAGTTATTTTACTTAGGGAACGAGTTCTAAAAAAGTTTAATGTCTTCAAAATTGTAATTGTAGTTAGTAATGAACTTTATAAAATAATATCTCATTAGAGATTGCTGATGGTATTATCGATATAATGTCTTAATTTAAATAAGATAAAATAATAAAGTCTTAATTCTCACCAAACTCAAATCCAACAAGATAGAAGATATATTACTCAAATATAGATATATACAAGATACATGAGAAATAAATATATTAAATGATGGGTACAATATTTTCCAAGTCTTTTCTCTTCTTATTTTTCTCTCTTTTATTATTTATTTATTATCGTGTTACTTTTGATCTCTAACTTGAAGAGCAAAACAAGAGTTATTTTCCTTCCTGAGGGTCGCTGCTTACATTCTCAATGCTTACTATAAATAGTTATTCCTCTCAATATTATTATATGTGGGTTCTTGTGAATAACATAATCAAATTAAATCATAAAATCATTCCATTTACTATTAGAACTTCTTTGATTGATCAAATTAATTTTTAAGTATTATTTTCAAAATGGACAGTGAAAATATCATTTTAAATTTAAATTTCAAGTTTACCTCAATTGTTCATCACCTAAATTGAATTACACTGAGAAATAAAGTTTGTCTACACCTAACACATCTCAAGTAGTAATTAACACATTACTTAGGATACAAATTATTATAGCATTATTGTTAAAAGAAAATTTGGAATATATTTGTAATTATTGTGTAGTTTTACCAAATTTAAAAATTACAGTCACTGTAACACTACCATCCCAATTCTCAAACATACCTTATCACTTTTAAGCCTATTTCCTTGGATTTGTCCACGGTAAAAAAACATTTGAACAGGAGCTCCATGATTGATATCACATGTATCTATACATACAAGAAACATTTGTTGAATTGTATTTAATGTGTCCTTGGAATTTTTCAGTGGATTTAACATTTTTCATAAATTATTTGCAATCACATCTCCAACGGTAACCTTTTTCCCCTTTTCAGCCCCCCACCAGACGTTTTACAAACTCTGGAAAAATAAAAGGCACTGAGGGCATAATGGTAAATGTAGTAATTGGGGATTTTTTTTTTTTTTAAGAATGTTTTAAACTCGTTGTAACGGTCACTTATTTTTTGTCTTCTCCGACCTGCTGTCTTTCAAATGGCTGCCTAAAGAACCGAGAAAAGAAAAAGCATAAAAACAGAAAGCGAAAGAGCACAACCCAACATAACAAATGAAAAGGAATTACAGAGACGAAGAAGAAGAAGAAGAAGAAAGGAATTTCTCATCAACGTGAAAGTGGTCAGTATTTGCAGCCAGTGATGTCGAAAGAACTCCTCTGCAAGTTTCCCGATAACTCAGCCTTCGATTTCGATTACTCGCAAAGCTCCATTTGGTCTCCTTTGATTCCTCGCACTTACAGTCCTATGGATTTGGATCATTTCGTGTTTCCAAGAAAGCTCTCAAATGATTTTGATTTCGACTTTGACAAGAAAGGCATCATCAAGAAAAGCGCCCACAAGAAGAAGACGATCGCTTCCCCTGCTTTCAAATTTAATCTTTTCAAGAAGACAAAGTTGAAGAATAAGAAAATCAAAGCCTCTGAATTTTCTCCAGCTCCTGTTAATACTTCTTGCTTGCCCATCTCCACTAAGGCATATTTCTTCTCAATCTACATTTTACCAGTTGAATCAATCATTAAACAATTAAATCTAAAATCTGCTTGCATTGATGGGATTTATTTTATTTGTACTTACAGAAACATAAAATATGATGCAGGGATGGGCGAAGGTGCTGAAGGCTGCGTCTAAGCATTTCAAGAAAAAGAAGAACGATGCGGGGATGCATGTGAAGCTCCCCAATTGTTTGATGGCAGCAAGCAAAAGCAATTGAAGAAGATTGATGCTGCTTCTGTAATTTATTTTATTTTAATTTAATTTAATGAAGTAAAATTTGGGTTTCAACTACTGTTATTTATATGTTATGCCGTAGCACCCAGAAATGCATTCCCTTGTTTTTACATTTGTTGATAGTTTTGGACCACTGGATGAGATTGGTTCACATTAATAATCAAAATACGGAAAATTCTTAAATTACGGCATCAATGTCGTAACTAACGTGAGCCCTTAGATTAAACTAATGGTATATAGTAATTATAATATAATAAAAATATATAATTAAATTAAATTTGACCGAGTTACAAGCCACTTAAATTTTTAAAAAATAAAATAAAATTTAACTGGTTTTAAAAAAATTGAATTTACCTTTATAAAAAGAAAAATGAATAAATGGCAAAAGAAATCCCTAATTAACCTATTGCGAAAGAGAATGACAAAAGCAAAGTGATCAAACACCGCTTCAAAATCAACCTCCAAAGTCTTTAATCCAACAAGAAGAAGCACTACAATGACATTGTTGAGAGGAACTGAGTCGAGTTTGTGTTTGTGAAGGGGCTTTGGGTCGACGAGAAGGACTTGGCATTGGCGATTCAAGAGGCTAAGAATTTGAATGCAATTTGGACTGCTCTTTAGAATTTAGAAGACCAATGTGAGTTTTGCAGGTAAGATTACTTTTTTTTTCTTAAGTAGCATTTTCGTAATTTTGGATGTGGGTCTGTTTTGGTTGTGGTTTTTCTGTTTGGAAAACTTTGAGGGAAGGTTTAGAGCAAGCGACTTGCTTAATGTATAGCAAAATTTTTTTATAAGTTTCATAAAGATTTAATCTTTATGCTGTTAAGAACTGCAATCCAGATCAAGTATATTTGGGAGGCTATTTCACTTTATTAAATGCTCATTAGAAAGAAATCAGCAGTACATTAGTGCTTTCTTTCAACACCAAGTTAATTTTCTATCAACTTCTCAAATAGATAATAGATGATGAATGTGAAGGTGATGAAATATTCTGATTTAATGGAAGAAAAATAAAATCCAATTAACCTTATGAATATGTTTATGAATTTGTAATGAGCTGTGAAGGTAATGAAATATTATGATTTAATAGAGGATAAATAAAATCTAATTGGCCATATGAATATGTCTATAAATTTTGTAATGAGCTGCTGCCAAGGTTTTTCTAGGAATATAAAAGTTGTTTTGAGGAACATAAAGGTTGTTTTGAGCAACTGCTTCTAGCCTTACTTGGATGGAAGTGTCCAGTTTAAGCAAAAACCAATGATGCAGTCAAGTAGAGTCATTACCATAATTAAACTTAAAAAAAATTGACAAATTAAGAGCTAAAAATTTTTTTCCGTATAAGCTTGCAATTACCTATTAAGAATGCAAGTTCCATGCCTATTTATAAGCATTCTTCCACTACTCTTTTAAATAATACACAATATTCATGCCTTGGTTAATGTTATTTGCAGGCTTGTTAGAATTTGTCAATTAAAAAGTAACATTTTTGAAAGATCAATGTCATCTTCCTTAGTCTAGTAAAACCTTCACCCCGCCTTTCTTAATGTTTCATTGAATTTTTAATATTTTTTTAGGATAAGATTTTTGACTTGCTATATCTTTAGTGGAATCTGTTGTCTATATTATTATTTCATGTGAGCTAAATCTAACTTCATTGTTCTTCTTCAAAAACTTTGTTATTGTTGACTTGGGGAGAACAAAATGATTTTATTTGCTTGCGTGAAATGACTCCAATTTAGAGGGGTTTTTAGTTCTTTAATTACAAATATTGTTGTGGGCTTGAGTCTTTATTTGTTTCTCAATTGTTATGGGCTACTTTTTGCTTGTTCATTACAAATAAAAGTTTCAATAATAGATTAGATAATAGTTTTCTTCAAAATGAAAAATAATTTTTTTAAAAAATTAATAAAATAAAAAACTTGATATTGTTATAATGTGATTTCTTGCATTGACCTTTTATAGACTAGAGATTTACGAAATTCGATAACCATTAGTATCCTGAATTTAATTTTTTTTATTATTGAAAAAATAGTTATTCAACTAGTCTCATAATTTTTATTTATTTTTTCAACATTAGTAATAACAATGGCATGTTAAAACTATTCTTAACAAGTACTTCATCATCTTTAGATTATTTAGTCATGCACTCAATCAGAGTAGATTTCATTTTTATGAAAATCTGACTAATTGCACTAAAGAATCAATATATTGATTATTATAATTTATAAATAATCAATCAATTTTTAATAGAGTATAATAAATTCTAAATATGTAATTTTCTTCTTTCCATTTAAATATATATCCAAATATCAAACAATCTAAATAATAATAGCAACAAGAACAATAATAATTTCAAAATCCACCATTTTTCTTTATAGGTATCTATTCTAGATCTAACATTCAAACATGAATTATTTTAAAAAATTAATTCTCATTCACTCAAACTATACCTAAATAAATAAATCATTATTATTTTTGATAATTTAGAAAAATTAAAGACATAGAAAATAGCTTACCGTAAGGATTTAAGTTTTTTAAAATCAAAAGAATCAATGCTTTATTCTCTTTCTTGAATACGTGGACCCAAACTTTCAAATCTTCAATCCTTTACTTATTCTTTGTGGTTTGTGATTGAGATTTACTTCATTATTTTCTATCTCTTTCACTCCTACTTTGGGTTTCTTCTCTCTTAAAGTAAATTGTAACTACACATGAGATAAATTTTGGGTTGATTATTTGAGGATAGTTACTAAAGGGCAGTATTTAAGTGAGAAATTTTGAGAAGAGTGAAGACGAGAGAGGGAGAGGGAGGTATAGCTCAAAGTAAATAAAAATATGATTTGAGTTAAGTTAGAGTGATCTTTTTATTTATATATCTATATAAAAATGACATTTTTTTTTAAATTACAAGTCATGTTTTACATAATAAAATATGACATGTTTTTGGATATTTAGTCATCTTTTAACTTGCTATGAAATTAAAATTATAATAGATGACTTTCTAACTATAAAAGAGTCATTTAAAAAAAAAGATGATGGTTGTTTAAATGTGGGTCATCCATTGGATGTCATCTATCTATCTCACTTATTGTAGTAGTACTTGTTTTGCTGTCCTTTATGTCTTCAGTTTGATTTATGAATGATTAACATAAAAATTCATCATTTTTAAATTGTTTTACATCTTTCATCTATTATGTTATCACTTGGTTAAGATTTTTGTTTTTCAATGATCTCGGAAGATTGTTTGTTGAAACTTAAAAATAGTTGATATGTCTTAAATAAAGTTAATGATAGTATTTTCATGTAAACCTTTATTTTTCTTATTGTGTTTGATATCTCCGGTATACGAGATTTTGCGTTAAACTTGAAAATGGATGAAAATGTGGATGAGGATGAGGATAATGAGGATGATTTCGAGGAGAATGATAACGTGAAGCGAGGAAATTCTTATGTTAAGAAAAAATCGACCTTTCATTGAGTATTTGTAAGTCTTCTTATATTAAATATGTATAGATGTGATTTTTGGTACATTTATGAATATTGAATACAATCAAGCCTAATAATGTAACATTGCACTAATTTTATTTTATTTTTCTAAAATATTTAATTGATTGTAGCAAGCAAGAAGCAAAAATATTACGGAAACAAGAAAAAAAAGTGGTAAGTGCAGCTAAAATATCTATTAATTCCCTTAAATTGGGCACATGTTTCAAGCAATACGTTATTATGATATTTTTTAATTGTTTTTCTAAGAATTAAATTAGGGATATGTTTCAAGCAATAGCTTAAGTTTATATATATATATATATTTTTTTTTAAGGATAGAATTAAATTAGGCACATGTTGCAAAAGTTTGAGTGAAGAGGAGAAGGCTAAATATAGAATAATTGGTAGTAATATGGCACATGATAATGACAAAGAAGAAGATTTTGTAAGCGGCAGTAAGATAGCCATGGAAACTAAATGTGCTCCGTATCATTTTGCAAAAATAGTGGCAAATTTATCAGCTAATCAAAAAGATTTGTGTATTTTCGATCAACAACGTTTGTGTATTTTCTTCATTGTCTTTCAATTATTTGTGTATTTTTGCTATTACTTTTAAATTCTATTATTTTCTTGAAAAAGTAATATTGTTTAAACTTATAAAATTAATATTAATTGTTTCTATTATAATTTGGGTACTACTTTTTTTCTCAATGCAACAATAAAAAAACAAAGAAAAAGCAAAAATTCTGTTTAGTTTTATTTATACTATGTATAAATATGTGCCTGTGTTTTTCAGTCATCAAATAAATTTGTTATTCCCAAAATATGTTAATTCTGATTAAAATCCTATATATATTATCATATGTTAATTTTACTTTCAATAGTAGCCTCCACTTATCTATTATGGTTGCATTTATTTAAGAAATGGTAGATTTTATCTGTGTGTAACATCTCCGAAAAGATTTATCAATAAGCCAATAGCAAAGACCAATGCTAAACATTTTACTAAGAGCAACTATATGTTTAAAAGTCCACTAAATACTTCAGGTAGGAAAATACTTAGCAAACAATGAAGAAGATGGTCGTTCTATTAATGTATTTGATTTATTGAAATAAAACATAAAAGTGCAACAACATCCGATTAAGCGATTTTTATATATTTAGAATGCAACTTTTATTCGGATGAAATACATATGATACTTGAGCATCCATTCCGATAGAAAGCAGAAAACATACAAGAGGAAATGCATATGTTTTCACATTAACAAATATAGTCATTGATTTTTTATTAGTCAATACGGTATCGACAAAAATTACAAAGTGCCGAGTTTGACGTTCCATCATCAAGCGATATTCCTTCAACGACTCAAATAGAAATACTATCAGGTTTTTTAGTAGTTAATAAAAAATAATAATATCAAATGATTTTAGCTATTAATAATAAAGTATAGTTCATATTATATTATGACGAGGAGAGATGATTCCTCTAATTTTATTTATTGGGTTGGTAAAAACATGTATGAACTTACCGCTACATATTTTTTATCAAAAATACTCTAAAATAATGGTTTTAATATTTACATTTATGATGGGCGACGTGATACAAATGGTACACCCATAATGAAGCATTGGGTTTGTAAGTGAGGGTAAAAGGGATAAGAAGTATATTGAGCGTACAAACAGAATTCGTGAACCTAGAGCTATTACAAGAGTCAATTGTCGAGCAGCATTCACGGTCAATTTATATAAGAAGTCTAAAAATTGGGTTGCTAAGAACTTTGTTCAGCAGATTATGAGACTCAATTTCTTCGATCTCATCGAATGGTTAAAGATTCTGACAATGTTGTAGCTAATTCAATGAAAATAGTTGGTATAAAAACAAGCCAAATTATGGACTTCTTTGTCAATCAAATTAGGGGATATGATAATTTGGGTTGTGGATCAAATGATTTGTACAACAATTTAGATAATGAACGTTGATCTATGATACTAAAAACAAACTCAGAAGCAGCACTTGCATTCTTAAATGCAAAAGCTGACATGGATCCAGATTTCTTTTGTAATTACTCTGTAGATGAGGAGCATAGACTTGCAAACTTGTTTTGGGCAGATTCTATTGTTCGTTTGGATTATAGTTACTTTGCGGACTTTTTGGCTTTTGATAGCACTTACAAGACAAATGAGTATGAGAAGCCTTTAGTTATTCTACTTGGTGTCAATAACTATATAACCATTATGCAACAAGTTTTTTTGGATGTGCAATTCTCACGGATGAGACAGTCGAGACCTACACATAGGTGCTTGAAACATTCTTATTTGCTATGAATAATAAAAAACCTATTTCTATCGTGACTGATGGAGATAAAGCAATGCGTAAGGCAATTAAAAAATTAATTCTTGAAGCTCGACATCGACTATGTATTTGGCATCTACAAAGAAATGCACAATCTAATGTACATAAAAAACCTGAATTTGTTATAAATTTTAAAGATTTTATGTTAAGAAATTATAGACACGAAGAATTTGAGCAATTGTGGCGGAAGATTGTGGTTGAGCTTGGTCTTCAAAATAATTGGGTTAAAAGATATACTCAAAGCAGGAAAGATGGGCGGAAGCATTCTTACGAGATCATTTCTTTGGTGGCATGCGTACTAACACATACTGTGAGGGTATGAATGCATATATGAATAGATTTCTTTAAAAAAGTTGAAGTTACATGAATTTGCTCGTCAAATTGATCGGGCTTTAAGGACGTACAAGGAATAATAATTTAGGACATAATTTTAAAACCAACCATTCTACTCCAATGATTAGTACTCATCTTTCAAGCTTAGAGAAGCATGCTACAGAGGCTTACACTCAAAAGTTATTTTACAAGGTTCGTAATCAGATTTGTAAAGAAAGTTAGTTTATATTGTCTAGCAATGTCACTCTTCTAAATATGCAAGTGTACACCTTGACTAGGCATCTATAAGAAAATAAAAGGTGGATTGTGGTTTATCATCCAAAACAGCAACGTTTTGAATGCTCCTGTAAGAAGTTCGAATCAATTGGAATATCATGCCCTCATTTATTTTGTGTAGTGAAAAATATGCATGTTAGTGAGATACCGCTTCATTAATTAACAAAAGATGGACCATAGATGTGAAAGTTTATAGACAATCTCCAATGCCATTGTAAAGTCAATCTAAATATGTCCTTAAAAATGTTCGGTATGGGTCACTAAATGCCAAATTCAATTAAATTAATTTTTATGCGTCAAAGTCGATCTTTGCATATTAGAAACTAAAAAGTCATCTTACTCATCTGAAGAGTAAGATAAAGGAGTTGAGAATA
>CM046817.1:31438437-31450109 GCA_025617385.1 Murraya koenigii
AAGTTGGACTTGTTTGGGTAAAATATCGAGACAGGCCACAAAAGCCCTTCCGGTGTATGGGGTAAATATCGGACAAACCCCTCGAAGCCCTTAGGCTCAAGCAAGGCACCGGGGAACCTGGCCAGGCGGTCCATACGGTCAAGGCGGTCAAGGTCGAGGCTCATTCCAGCTCGAGGTGGTCCCTCGGTCAAGGCTGGTCGAGGTCGAGGCTCATTCCACTGCTCGAGGTCGTCCCTCGGTCAAAGGCTGGTCAAGGTCGAGGCTCATTTCACTGCTCGAGGTTGTCCCTCGGGTCAAAGGCTGGTCAAGGTCGAGAGCCAGGCGCGTGTCTCACTGCTCGCCTGATTCCAGAAACACGGTTGGACAAGACCAGAGCCAGGCGGCACGGCTCGTTTTCTCGGAATCTGGCACACCTTTTGATGTCGACCGGGGTCCCGCATGGTGGAGTGGTGATCTTGTTGCCGGTGGTCGGCACGTGCCTCAGGTGTCATCATTCCTGCCGCTTGCAGACATGGTGATCAGCCACGTGAATCGGATTAAAGGAGCAGTAGCTCATCCACAGGGAATATTCAGCCAAACTGTTGTCGGAGGGACCCGAGATACCATTAAGCGTGGGAGTGGACGGCTGGAAAGGAAAAGAGCGGGAAAGAAGAATATAAAAGGAAGCGAAGGAGAAGCGGCACAAGGGTTGGATTTTTGATTCGAGAAAGAAGTTGGATTCTACGTAACTGGACCACGAGTTCTTCCTTTCCAAATTTCTCTCATCGACTTTCTCTAAAAACACCATTTACATCCAAAAGGGCGAAATAATACCCCTTTCATCTTTCAGGTCTCCCTCACTAAGGGAGATACCAAAAAGAAACCGATTCTTGACTTGGCGTCGGAGGGTTTCGTAGGAAACGCCGGCGACCCACGACCGGTTTTACGTGAGTGCGGTCAGGAAATCAGCTATTACGAAGAAGGCAGTGAGCCAGGACAAAGGAGGCAATCTGCTCGAGCTTATCGCGGCGGAAGGATCGAGTCTTGTTTAAAACCATGACGGAAGGTTCGAGGCGTTCACTTGCGGTTGTTTGGAAGTCTTGTTGGAAGGTTCGAAGCCTTTGTTGAGGCCGCGGGAAAAGCTGCATCAACATCTTTTGGCGGCAGATGCTGTGGGGATCGGCACAAAAGCTGATTTCCTAATACATTGAAGACACACAACACAGCGATGAGGGAAGCGGTAGAAGAGGTGTAAGTCTGAAGAATCGATGACTACGAGAGAAGTGGCCAATGAGGCCCGAGCAGGGAGATCGAGGAAAGGATGGATCGGATGGAAAAGCAGATCGAGATTATGACCTCCACTGTTACAAGAATTCGGGGAGGGACGGAGAAAAGCATGCAGCGATGTCCGAGGTCGGTCGAGGAATGTTCATGTTCGGGAAAATCGCGGAGATGAAGCCCAAGACCTCGGGCACCGAATATTGCGATGAAGAAGAAAGCGAACATGGAGGAAGGGGTCTCGTCAACATTTGCGAGAGGCGACTGACCTCTCGTCGCGGAGGAGTTGGAAGGAGAGATGCAGCGAGTTGGCGCAAGTTGTGGAAGATCTTGGAGGCAAGAAAGAGTCAAGGCTGGCGAATAATCTTTGGACAATGAATCTCCTCTCTCCTCGGAGATTATGGGTGTCACGATCCACGTGACTTTCGCTTCCGGATCTGCAATATTCGGGAAAGAGTGACCCGTTAGTACACGTAGAGCGGTTCGATGACATGGCGGGGTGCAAGGTGCATCGGTGACCGGAGGTCGCGGGGCCTTCCGCTCACTCTTGAGGGAAGGCGAGAGAATGGTACCATGAGACTCCACGGGAAGTATCTTGAGTTTTGAGCAGGATGTGCGGGGAGTTCGCGGAACAATTTCGAGTAGCGGTGACCCACGAGGATGACATGATGGGTTGTCGGAGGTGAGGCGGAAGAAGGAGAGTCCCTCGGGAGTTTATCAAAAGATACCATAGATCGGTCCTAGATCTTGGTGCGTTCAACCATCCCGAGCTCTAAGGGGATTAAAGAGGGTGTTCGGATGGGGAGACCATGGTATAACTGCGGAGTCCTTGATCCGTTCGTATTCGAGACGCGTCTGAACAAATAAAAGCTGGACATGGTAATTGAAGAAGAAAAGGCTGCATGGCGAGGGTGAACAAGTCACTTGGAGCAAGGCGGAAGGAGAAAGGAGTCTGCCAGGGGACCACGAGGCTCAAAGGCGACAAGGGACCAGGACAGCCACTGTGCAACCCGTGTCGAGAGGTTCCCCACGCGGATGGTTCCCCGACCACCTCGCGGGTCTCAGGTAGGGATCGCGAGAGAATCTGCGGCGTCATGATGGCCATACATCCCATGACCCGACCACAGAGTAGACTGAAGTGAGCCATGCGGGGGTGATCGTTTCTGCCACCCGCAGAAGCTTCCAGGGATAGAGGCGGTCAAGTAGTGGAGCAGGCCACACTTACAGAGCGATATCTGAAGTTGAAGGTATCTCTTGAAGAGATACTTGAGTGGGCGAGGCGTGGACTGCTTGAGCCCTCAGCCTGGAGATGACCACGCCCGGCCGGTGAGGCGGAGCAGAGGCGGATTCTGCAGTTTCCATGGAGACCATGGTCACACCGCATCACGGTCTTGGTGATTTGAAAAACCAGGTAGAAGATTTAGTCGAAATCGATACTGGATGAGTTGTAGAAGGAGGGCACCGGTGGTTGAACAACGGTGAGGAAGGTGACCGGGCCTATGAAATAGATCTGAGACCGCCATCCACGAGGTAATTTCAGGTGGTCCAACGATGGCAGGAAGTTCATGAGGGCCGGAAAAATTATTGCGAGATATCTTGCTTGCCGTAGAAGTCTATTCACTTGCTCCTGCTGACCGAGAAGGCCGAGGTTGGCGAGTGCCAATCATGTGGACGAGATGAAGATGAAGAGGGGTCTTGTGCCCACGAAGATGCTACAGTGGTTAAAGCCAATGTAGCGAATAAGGAAGTTGACCGAATATTGGTTGATTCGGGGAGCTCGGTAGATATTCTTTTAAATCCACACTCGAGGATTTAGGAATAGCGGTAGCGAGCCTCGAGCATCTGAGCACTTCCTTGAAGGGGTTCGGGGAGGAAAGCTAATACCTCACAGGAATCATCAAGTTGGCGGTAACCATGGGCTCAAAACCTTTCGAGAAGAACATGATCTTTGGATTTCGTGGTGGTAGATGAAACCGACCCATGTCGAGCGATTCTGGGAGGCCATTTATGAGGATCGACCAATGCGTGGTGTCCACCCATTACCTAGCCACTAAAGTATCGAGTAAATGGGGCTATAGGGGTCGTGAAAGGCAGACCAAAGGGTGGCGGGAGGCTGCTATCTTGTGTAGCCATGAAGAAACAATCTGGATCACCTCGCTGAACACGAGGCGGAATCGAGAGCGGAGGCGAGAGCCGGTGGGAAGCTGGAGGAGCTCGAGGTGAGAGCAGATGACCCAGGAAGAAGGTCAGAGATCGGCTCGAGCCTTAGCGAGCCGTTGAAGGAAAAGTTGGTGGAATGCTGCGAGCACCGCGAGATGTGTTCGCATGGACGCATGATGATATGCACGGGATCGACCCGGAGTGGCGTGTCACGGTGGCGATCTGGAGAGATGCTAAGCCGGTAAGCGGAAGAGGAGGTGCGTGAACCGGGAGAGATCTGAAGCCATCAGCTGCGAGGTTGAAAAGGCTGCTGAGCGGGATTCATCTGGGAGGTGTCTACCCGAATGGATCTCGAATGTGGTCTTCGGTGAAGAAAGCAAATGGGAAATGGAGAATGTGTGTTGATTTCACTGATTTGAACAAGGCTGCCTAGAAAGATAGCTTTCCACTACCAAAGATAGACCAGTTGGTGGACTCTGCGGCGAGACACGGGTTCTTAGCTTCGTGGATGCATTCTCGGGATATAACCAAATTCCATGCACCGATCGGACGAGGGTGTCTGACTTTCATCACCGATCGAGATTGCATCTTGCTACTGAGGTCATGCCTTCGGCCTAAAGAATGCGAGGGCAGCGTGTCGGAGGCTAGTGAATAAGGTTTTCAAGCCATTGATCGGTCGGACTATGGAGGTATATGTAGATGACATGATCACCAAGTCTAGAGGCGGAGGAGCATGTAAAGCATCTAGAGGAGACCTTAGCCCTCCTAAGGAAGTCGCAGAATGAAGTTAAACCCAGAAAAATGTGCTTTTGGAGTGAGTTCGGGAAAATTCCTAGGCTTTATGGTGAGTCGCGGGGATCGAGGCCAATCAGGAGAAGATCGAGGCGGTGATAGAAATGGGGTCCCTCGTAACCTCGAGGAGATCTGAGTCGGCCAGCGAGCTAGCGTCCCTCAGCGGGTTCGTATCTCGAGCCAGCGATAAATCTAGAGTCTTCTTCCGGGAAATGAAGAAGAGGCGGGGAAGGCGAAATGGGCGCTAGAATGCGAGGAGGCGTTCAGCGGTGAAAGAGTATTTGCTTAAAAGCTCAGATTCTTGTCAACACCTCGGCGGGAGAGTGCTTGTTTACATGCTTGGCCGTATCCCAATGGGCACGAGCTCGATTCGATAAGGGAGGAATCGGAGTCTGATGCCACATGTATTACAAGCGAGGCGTTCTTGGAGCGAAGCTCGGTATCGACCATGGAGAGTGGGCTCTAGCCACAGTCGCAGCGGCCGAGGCGAGGCCTTATTTTCAAGCACATTCGGTGGTGGTGCTTGACTAACCTGACCCTCGGGCAAACTCTACACAAGCACGAGACCTCACGGAAGGTTGGTTAAATGGTCGGTGGAGTTAAGCGAGTTTGACGCTAATTACCGACCCGAGCGACCATAAAAGCACAATCTTTAGCCAGACTTAGGTGGTCGAGTGCAGCGAGGGAAAAGAGGCGGAGGCGAACCCTCGTCAAGCTCCGAGGCTTGACCAAAACATGGGTAGTCACGGTAGATGGATCATGTGGAAGTCGGGGAGGCGGGAGGCGGGGGTGGTGCTCGAAGGTCGGGAGGGGCGGAGATGCTGTCTGTTGTGAGATTAGAGTTGAAGTCACCGACAATCGGGCAGAATATGAAGGCTGTAATAGCGGGCTTGAAGCTCGCCTCGGTAGTAAGCGAGAGGAAATAAAGCTTAGAGCGGACTCCCGGTTGGTAACTAATCACCTCGGCGAGAGCTTTCGAGCGAAGGGAGAAGATGGATGCCTACCTTGGAAGGTAAGGCGGTAATGAAAAATTTCCAGTAGTCGAGGTGGAGCGGATCCAGGGGAAGAATTTTCGGCGAGATATGATAGCTCGCATGGCGACCACCTCGGACCCCGAGTTTCCAAAATCTATCCTCTCGAAGTCAAAACACTGCTCGAGTATCGGCGGGAGGACAGAGTGATGAACTAGCAACGAGCAACACACGGATGCGGTAGATCATCTCCTACCTCGAGGAAGGGGCGGTGCCGGTGATAAGAAGCGAGCAAGGAAATTGAGGTGCAAGCGGCCGGTACACTCTCGTCGATGGGGTCTTATATGAGCGAGGTACACTCTCCACTTGCTGCGGTGTTTAGACCCGAGGGAGGCGATTCGATCCTCAAGAGATACCGAGAGTCTGTGGAAATCACTCCGGTTCGAGGTCCTTGGCTTTCGAGGCCTTGAGGCGAGGTATTTTGGCCGCATGCACCGAGATGCTTTCGGGAGAAGGCGAGGCTGCAGAGGCTGCAGAGCTTTGCTAACCACTGACTCGACCTCAGGAGAACACTACAGCGATGAACTCGCCATGGCCATTTGCTCGATGGGGAATAGATTTGATTGGGCCGCTGCTAGAAAGGAGAGCATCCAGCCACCCATGCTTATAGTCGCGATTGATTATTTCACCAAATGGGTCGAAGTGGGAGCCTTGAGCGACATCGCGGAAGGTAAAACCACGATTTCATTTGGAAGAATGTGATTTGCGGTATGGGATTCCCAGTACATTGGTCACTCAGATAATGGGAGGCGGTTTGATAATGGCAAGTTCGGAGACTTACAGTCGGAACACAGGGATAGAGTTGAAGTTTTGCTCTCCCTCGCTACCGAGGCCAATGGGCAAGTAGAGGCCATGAATAAAACTATAAAGCGCCTCTTGAAGACAAAGTTGGGCGAGCAAAGGGGCTTGGGTGGATGAGCTGCACGGTGTCTTGTGGGCTCTGAGAACCACGCACAAGCAGCCCTTTGGAGAGACCCAGTTCTCCTTGGCATTTGGACCTGAGCGGTGGTTCCGCTGAGATAGGAATGGGGACACACGGACGAGAACACTTGACGAGGAGCAAAACAACGAGCGGATGTGTGCGGGGCTGGACTTCTTGGAAGAAAAAGAAAGGATAGGCTGCCAAGATCTCGGAATATCAACAAAGAGTGGCTCGTTATTACAATCGGAAGGTACACATTCGTAGATTCAGGTGGGTGATTGGGTATTGAGGAAAGTCAACGAGCACAAAGACCCAGACAAGGTGTACTTGGACCAAGCTGGGAAGGTCCATGTCGAGTCACTCAACTAGCGGGACCGGAGCATCTGGGTGGCTCGTCAGGATGGACGAGAGGTCGAGGCCATGGAGCATGACTCACGAGGAAGTATTTTCAATAGGTTTTCTTGTATTGAAATGCTAATGTAAATATTTCATCCAAGATGGGATATGTAAAAGTACAAATGTATGTAAAAATAAGAACGGCATTTATAATGCAAGTTCAAAATAAAGAATGGAAGAAGAAGAGCTCCTCGGCATGAAGTCCCGAGCCTAACTCATTAGGCGGGACGGTTGCCAGCTTCGAGGTTGTTTGAAAACCGAGGCGGGAGTATTATCGGAAGACCTCGAGTCAATTAAAGACTCGGCGGAAGAAAACTCCTCGGCGGAAGTCCCAAGCCTAACTCATTAGGCGGGACGGTTGCCAGCTTCGGGTTGTTGAAAACGAGGCGGGAGTGTCATCGAAGCTCGGGTCGATTAAAAGGCTCGAGGGAAGAAAACTCCTCGGCATGAAGTCCCAAGCCTAACTCATTAGGCGGGACGGTTGCCAGCTTCGAGTTGTTTGAAAACCGAGGCGGGAGTGTCATCGAAGCCTCGGGTCGATTAAAAGGCTCGAGGAGAAGAAGAACTCCTCGGCATGAAGTCCCGAGCCTAACTTCATTAGGCGGGGCGGTGCCAAGCTTCGGGTTATTTGAAAACCGAGGCGGGAGTATTATCGAAGACCTCGAGTCGATTAAAAGGCTCGAGCGAGAAGAAAGCTCCTCGGCATGAAGTCCCGAGCCTAACTTCATTAGGCGGGGCGGTGCCAAGCTTCGGGTTGTTGAAAACCGAGGCGGGAGTGTCATCGAAGCTCGGGTCGATTAAAAGGCTCGAGGAGAAGAAGAGCTCCTCGGCATGAAGTCCCAAGCCTAACTTCATTAGGCGGGACGGTGCCAGCTTCGGGTTGTTGAAAACCGAGGCGGGAGTGTCATCGAAGCTCGGGTCGATTAAAAGGCTCGAGGAAGAAGAACTCCTCGGCATGAAGTCCCAAGCCTAACTCATTAGGCGGGGCGGTGCCAGCTCGGGTTATTTGAAAACCAGGCGGGAGTGTCATCTGAAGCTCGAGTCGATTAAAAGGCTCGAGGAGAAGAAGAACTCCTCGGCGGAAGTCCCAAGCCTAACTCATTAGGCGGGGCGGTGCCAAGCTTCGGGTTGTTGAAAACCGAGGCGGAGTGTCATCGAAGCTCGGGTCGATTAAAGGCTCGAGGGAAGAAGAGCTCCTATGCATGAAGTCCCAGCCTAACTCATTAGGCGGGGACGGTGCCAGCTTCGGGTTGTTGAAAACAGGCGGGGAGTGTCATCGAAGCTCGGGTCGATTAAAAGGCTCGAGGAAGAAGAAGCTCCTCGGCATGAAGTCCCAAGCCTAACTCATTAGGCGGGGCGGTGCCAGCTTCGAGGTTGTTTGAAAACCAGGCGGGAGTGTCATCTAAGCTCGGGTCGATTAAAAGGCTCGGGAGAAGAAGAACTCCTCGGCCGGAAGTCCCAAGCCTAACTTCGTTAGGCGGGGACGGTTGCCAGCTCGGGTTGTTGAAGACCGAGGCGGGGTGTCATCTAAGCTCGGGTCGATTAAAAGGCTCGAGGAGAAGAAGAACTCCTCGGCGGAAGTCCCAAGCCTAACTCATTAGGCGGGGCCGGTGCCAACTTCGGGTTGTTGAAAACCGAGGCGGAGTGTCATCGAAGCTCGGGTCGATTAAAAGGCTCGAGGAGAAGAAAACTCCATGCATGAAGTCCCAAGCCTAACTCATTAGGCGGGACGGTGCTAGCTTCAGGTCATTTGAAGACCGAGGCGGGAGTAATATGAGAAGAAGCTCGGGTCGATTCTGAGGCCGGCCGGAGTTCAAATGAACCCCTTGTCCAAAAGTCCCCAGGCACTAAGTTCGAGGCGGGGCGTTGTCTATAAGAGCCAAATCCGAGGCTCGAGCAAGTCAAATGAGCTCGCGAAAATTGACATTAGGCCTTTTAGCCTAAGTCGAGCAAAACTCTACCATGCATTCATGAATGAAAATAGGATGTCAATACTTAGAAAATTTTTACTCGGTGAGCACATCGAAGTTAACTCGACATAGAAGGCGAGGAATGTGTGTACACTAGCAGATCTATAGAATTGTTCAAAACATGTCTCTCTTTATTTCGAGTGAAAAGATTACATATGTAAAAAAAAAAAAAAAAAAAAAAAAGGAAAAAGTGTCAAGTTATTCGGCAGCAGAGGGAAAAGCGGCGTCGGCGGCGGGAACATCAGCGGCGGGACCAGCAGCGGGGAGGAGGCGGGAGGAAGGACACAGTGAGGAACTTGACGAAACTTGACGGGAGCTCAGTGGAAGGAAAGTCACCAGCGGGAGGAGCCTTGGAAGAAGAGGCCGGCTCAGCTGACCACGCCTAGGGCTCGGATGAAGTAGCTACTGAGGTTGCTCATGTACTCGGCTACATACCCTTGACCTTGGACATGTCGGCTTGGTATGCCTTGCCAAAAGCATACATAAAGCGATCGTGGTGGAGTGCGCTTGATGTTGTACTCTCGGTGTAAGTTGGACCTTGAGTGTCGATTTGCTCACGAGGCGGCGAGCTTCTCCCTCCATGAGCTGCTCGTAACAAGACTTACGAGTATCCGGGTCTTTCAGGGCGTGCTTTAGCTCGTTCTTGACCTCGACCAACTCCGCTCAAGCCCGGAGACCTTGAGTCGGCCCTGCTTGCATTTCTCTGCCAAAATTTATATTTTCCTCCAGTGACACGATTCTCCTCATACCGCTCATTCAAAGCACTGCTCCAAGCTACGAACGCTTTGCTCGGAGTTCTTCACGGGAACTCGGGAGTAATCTCGTTGAGCACAGTCGCGAGATACGATGCTTTCGAAAGGAGAGTCGTTTGGAAGATACTGCCTACGGCCTTAGGGAGAAACGAGGATTCTATCTCGTCAGAAACACATCCGGTCGACTCTTCATTAAAAACACGTTTGGGGAGCAGGTCCTCATGTCTCTACGAGGAGGACCCTACTACTGCGCTTCGACTGCTAGGCGAAGAAGGAAGCGAAGCTCAGGTGGTAGAGGTGTCGATTTCCCTACCAAGGGCTCATCCGGATCGCGGCGTTTCCGCAAGCGAAGAGCCGGAAAGGACTCTCCGCCCATTCGGGTTCGAGTTGCCCGAGGCGGGCGAAACCAGACAAAACCGGCCGAAATAAAGTTTGGAGGCGGCTAACCCCGTCTGAAGCACTCCGAATAGAAGGTTGTAAACCCATGGGGAGCGGTGGGATTTCACCCACTGGCAACCTCGGAATTACACTATCGGGAATGTGGTGGGTTTCCCTAAGTGCTATTCGACTCAGGTTGAGTGGTTTGACATTCTAAGTAGTCGATGGGGTATTCCCAGCTCGGACCTCTGGTGGCCTTACCCTACGATCTGGTGGGTCTCGGTAGCGGGTAATCCCTCTCGGGACTAGAATCCCTCACGGGGATTATACTCGGAGGCGTGCCTCAGCTAGAAGAGGAAGAGTCCTCCGGTGACATCCTACAGGGGTTCTTTGGGGTCGACATTTTAAGGGTATGGACTAACGAGATCGCGAGAGGAAGAAGCAGTGGTGAAATGGAAAATTGAGTGGTACACGGACCTGAAGGAAGTGTGGGTGGCCAGGAAGCCGCCTTGCGGAAAGAAGAAGGCCAGATAAGCGAGGGAGGCGGATGAATTTTGAATTCGAGATGAGAAGTAAGCAAATAGAGGAGCGATGAAGAAGTTGGGGATTTTTAAAGAGGAAGGCAGCGTCCTTTCGAGTGGCGGCGTGCGTTTCGAGGACACGACCTTTTAGGTCGCGTCCTTCAAATTTCAAATCTGTGGTGGGATCGACCGCGTGTCCGTCTTAAATGAGAAATGATTGAGTGGCGGGGCAGTTGGGAAGCATGGGGAAGTGTAAAGGCAGCGAGTCGGCCCATCATTCTTGAGTTTCAGTCTTATCTCGCTTCACTCAAAGACTAGAGCGGGGGCTGGTGTTTGGGTAAAATATCGAGACGAGGCCACTAAAAGCCCTTCAGGTGTATGGGGTAAATGTCGGACAAACCCTCGAAGCCCTTAGGCTCAAGCAAGGCCCAGGGGAACCTGGCAGGCGGTCCTTACGGTCAAAGGCTGGTCAAGGTCGAGAGCTCATTCACTGCTCGAGGTTGTCCCTCGGGTCAAGGCTGGTCGAGGTCGAGGCTCATTCCTGCTCGAGGTCGTCCTCGGTCAAGGTGGTCAAGGTCGAGGCTCATTTCACTCTCGAGGTTGTCCCTCGGTCAAGGCTGGTCAAGGTCGAGGCCAGAGCGCGTGTCTCCTGCTCGTGAGATTCCGAGCACTGGTGGACAAGAGCCAGGCCAGGCGGCCAGGCCGGTTTTCTCGGAATCTGGCACACGCTTTTGATGTCGACCGGGGTCCCGCATGGTGGAGTGGTGATCTCATTGTTGGGTGGTCGGCACGTGCCTCCAGGTGTCATCATTCCACTGCGCTTGCAGACATGGTGATCGGCCACGTGAATCGGATTAAAGGAGCAGTAGCTCATCCACAGGAATATTCATGCCAAACTGTTGTCGAGAGGGACCCGGATACCATTAGGCGTGGGAGTGGGCGGCTGGAAAGGAAAAGAGCGGGAAAAGAAGAATATAAAAGGAAGCGAAGGAGAAGCGGCACGAGGGTTGGATTTTTGATCTGAGAAAGAAGTTGGATTCTACGTAACTTGACCACGAGTTCTTCCTTTCCAAATTTCTCTCATCGACTTTCTCAAAAACACCATTTACATCCAAAGAGGCGAAATAATACCACTTTCATCTTTCAGGTCTCCTCACTAAGGAGATACCAAAAGAAACCCGATTCTTGACTTGGCGTCGGAGGGTTTCGTAGGAAGCGCCGGCGACCCACGACCGGTTTTACGTGAGTGCGGTCAGGGAAATCCTTGATTACGAAGAAGGCAGTGAGCCAGGACAAAGGAGGCAGATTACAGCTCAGAGCTTATCGCGGCGGAAGGATCGAGTCTTGTTTAAAGCCGTGACGGAAGGTTCGGATGTTTCTGCTCATTTGTTTGGAGAGTCTTGTTGGAGGGTTCGAAGCCTTGTTGAGGCCAGCGGGAAAAATCTGCATCAGCGGAGATGACAAAGTGGGTCCCTAGCGTGGAGTGGCATTAT
>CM046817.1:31469458-31498236 GCA_025617385.1 Murraya koenigii
TTTTTAAAATACACACACATATATATATATATATATATATATATATATATATATATATATATATATATATATATTCATTTTTAATGTATTTGATGATGGAGAAGAGATTAAGACGAGATCACGAGAGAGACCTAGCTGATGAAAAAAAAATTAAAATCAAGAACAAGAATGGATAGGAGGAAATTTTTAAAGGAAGCTTTGTTGTTTGCAGCATTGGTTGCCGTGGGATGCGCCACAGTAGGCTTAAATACTCTATTCAAGGCAGCATCTTCAAAAGGGTTGAGCTAGTATGTCTTTGTTGGCTACTCTTACCCTCTCGCCACTCTTCTTCTCCTTCCTTTTGCTCTTTATCTTTCCCAGCCCCAGGTACGCTATATATCTCTTTATTAATCTTCTCTTCTAATAATCAATTTGTTCATCATCTTGAGAATTTCCCTTAATTTATTTATGTAACATATGCAGCACAACAACGGTGGTTCCACCATTCAAGTTCTCTCTCCTCATAAGAATCTTCCTCCTTTCCTTCATTGGGTATTATTATTTCACAATTCACATATAGCACAAATTACTGTATGATTTTTCTCCTTGGATCGTATTGTGACTAATATTATGAAAAATGATAAACGGACACAGTGCGCATGATGGTTACAGAATAATGTATAATCGCAGTCAAGTTTACTTTGTAGTAAATTGAGTGAGTTAAGTTAGCTAGATTTACAGTTATTTTTGTCGCCATCTTATTTATTTGTTTTTTTTTTGTCCAAATATATATGTGCTGATAATTGGGAATTTAAACAGGGTTTCATCTCAGACAGTTGGGTATATTGGAATAGCATTCAGCTCTCCAACACTTTCTGCAGCAATCACCAACACCATTCCTGCTTTTACCTTCACACTTGCCATTCTTTTCAGGTTCTTAATTTATTTATTAATTTAAGCAGTTGTTTGAAAATCATGAGCTGGATTGAAATTATTATTATTATTGTAATAACGATACCCCACTTGACAAGCAAAATGGACAAAGTAGCTTGCACAAACTGTCCAACGACTGAAGAATTTTTAAATCATATTCATATATTAATTATTTGATGCAGTTGTTAATGACACATAATGTGGTGCATTTTAAAATCATATTTATAATTTGTTTATCAACAATTGGTCATTATAAAAATTTAATTAATTTATTTGTTTTCCAATTGACATGACCCCAAATAATTGAGATTCAATACTCAATTGAATATTTACTCAGCATTGAATCATTGGCCGGAATTTATTTTTTATTTTATTTTTTTTAGCCTGACTAACAAGCACAATTCAGGATGGAAAATCTAGCTTTAAGGAGTAAAAGCACTTGGGCTAAAATTATTGGGGCAATAGTATCAATATTAGGTGCATTATTGGTGGTCCTTTACAAGGGACCCGCAATGTTTTTGACGTCACCTTTAACTCGTTCAAAGCCACTTCAATGGCCTGTGGGGTCATCGCTATCAAATTGGGTCCTTGGCGGCCTTTTGCTTATAGCTCAGTGCTTGCTTTGTTCAATCTGGTTCATTCTCCAGGTATATAACTTTAAACTCAGCCAAAAGAACTTTCCAATAAACTCGTAAATTTCAGAGGTTCTGAAGTTGAATTTCTATGACAATAATTTCACAGACACATCTTATCAAGATATATCCTGCGGAACTTGTGGTAGTCTCCCTCTACCTCCTGTGCGCAGCCGTAATATCAGTACCTGTATGTTTGATGGCAGAGCAAGATTTAAGTGCATGGAGACTGAAAACTGATATAGCATTAGTTTTAATTGTACTCTCGGTAAGAATAAAATAGATTTGAATTAGTTGCAAAGAAGGGAAATGAAAAATGAAAATATGTCTGTGATGTGAGAGATCCTTCTCTTAATTTATTTTCAGGGATTTTTCGGATCATCCTTTAGTACTCTTGTTCATACTTGGGGCTTACACTTGAGGGTCCTGTGTACGTAGCAATTTTCAAGCCATTATCAATTGCCATTGCAGCCATTATGGGTATCATATTCCTTGGTGATACTCTCCATCTGGGGAGGTATAACTTCCTTTTCATTATTTGTGCTGCTCTTAATTTTTTTCTAGTATGATTATTGATTAATTTGTCTTTCATATTCCTAATAATGTTGCAGTTTTATTGGAGCAATAATAATATGCATAGGATTCTATACTGTGTTATGGGGGAAGGCCAATGAAGAAGGGACAACTGATTCATCTGATAGCAAGACCCCTTTTTTACAAAGCCTTAAAGTTGAAGATATGGAGATTAATGGTAGCAGATAGTTACTAATTAGGAAATGCGAAGTCATATTGGTATGAAATTAATTAGAATTTCATATTCTTCTGTTGTATGTTTAAAAATCAGAAACATTTGCCAAATTAGTAATTCGACATTTAAATTTAAAAATATTAGGAAAAATTATTAAGAGCAGACGAGGCTCCAAATTAAAAGTTAAGGTAGAATAACCAACTAACAAATAAGTTATTTTTCTTTTCTTATTTTCTATATAAATCATTTTTACCCATCTTTGATTTGCATACTCAAACCTTTCTTTCTAGACACACTCACTAAAGTTTTGGACTAATTCGCTTTTCCTTATGCCTGTGACATCCATTCTTTAACAACTCTTAACATTTTTTTCATCAGATTCTGAAGATTATTCTAATTTTAACTCCTTTAGCAATGATTTCATCTTAATGACAATAAAATTATCTTATAAATTAATTAAATTTAATTTCATATATTTTATAAAGTTTGAGAAGTTCGTCAACGAATTGTTGGATGCTTGGATTTGCTCTCTTAACTATGTATCCCGTTACATCCGTTGGATTTGCTTCCTTTTCATCCAACGGTGTGGATAGGGGAAAACAAAATAGGGGGTTAGTTGCTCTTGCCCACGGGATAACTTAGCCGTGGACCTTTCTTTATTTATAAAGAAAAATGATAATAATACTAATACGATAATAATAAGCATTAAGCAGCACTGCAGCAGTCTAAGAAAATATATAAACAAAAAAACGCAGCGGTGTTGTTTAGTTAAAAAATCTATAATTACTAATAATAATCAGCAGCAGTTTCAAGAGAATAATTCTGAACAAACATATGAAAGGCAGTGTCGTAGCTCCAATGGCCGACCTGATGCATGGCTAAATAGCTGCCACAAAACCTCAAAAGAAAAGGTCTATTTCAATCAACCAATATTTTCTTTCTTTTCTTTTTGTTATTTTACATGTAACTGAACAAAAATCATGTTTTTCTAGGCTTTTAAACATAACAAATATCTTCTCAATACTATATAATTTTTTTTCAAAAAAATTAAAGCATCCCAATGTAGATCACGTCTAATTTATCACTCGATAATAAGTGTTAAAAATTGTCACATAAATGATTAAAGGGTATCAATCATTTTATAATCAAAATATGTGAATGCAATATTACACTTCTTAATTTTTAAATTTAACAGTCAATTATTTATTAGGAGATGTGCTTAAGTTTTATGGGTGATAAATAAGTGGACTAATAATCTTTACTTATTTTATTTTTTACTTACTTTATTTAAATCAATTAAAATATTTTCTTGATCATTACTTAAGCTAAACGATTATTTAATCTCTTTTTCTTTTTATACATATGAGCGGAGTCCAAATCTTACTTCTTATTTTTTAAATCAAGAAAGATTTTAGCAATTCCGTTAGTTATTGATTGCCACTAAGACTTCACCCTAGTGGTAGGCTTGTGCGCTCGCGAGAACTACATTTCCTCTACCATAAAATACACAAAAAATAGGGAAAAGTAAAATTTTAAACTAGTATCTAAGATTAATTTGACAATATTGTAATTTTTAAAATAATTATTATTAATTGTATAATAAAAATAATCAGCTGTAAATTTATTTTAAAAAATTAAATAAATTTTAAAAATAGTTACATATATTTAACAAATTTTATTATTATAATTGCTATAAAAATAAAAATGTGTAAAATGAACATAATATTAAATAAAATATATATATATATATATATATATATATATATATATAATAAAATTTTAGATTCTATTAAGTTTATTTTTAATTTGTTATCTTAACATTCTTGGTATTAATATTAATCTCTTTAAATTTTTTGATTTTATTTTTTAATTGAATAAGAATAATTTTTTAATTCTTATAATATATTTAAAAATTTATATAAAATTATAATAAATATAAAATTAAATTTTAAAATCAAATTTTAAAAACTGTTCCTTCTTATTTTTAAAATTTATTAAATTTCTAATCAAATTATTGATAAATCCCACATCCACTAATATATAAACGTTATATTCGAATTTTTCAAAGATAACGTTACTCTATATTACGTCCTGGGTGAAAAGCTACTTTTGCCGAAAGTGTGAAGGTCAAAGAGAAATTAATTCCGTTTTGAGCACGAAATAAGGAATATGTCTCCTTCTAGATGAAGATGCTCATTAACAAAAGGCTTATTAGATATTTTGATACACAGGAAGGAAGGGGACAGGTGCTTTAATTATTTTTAATTATTTGAAGATGATGAAGTGATTAGGGACTGGAGAGACCCAGCCGATAAAAAGAAAATAAAATACTAGCACAAAGAAGAAGAAATGGAGAGGAGGAAAATTTTCAAGGAAGCGTTGTTGTTAGCAGCCACGGTTTCCGTGGAGTGCACCACAGTAGGCTTAAATACTCTATTCAAGGCAGCAGCCTCCAAAGGGCTGAGCTACTATGTCTTTGTTGCCTACTCTTTTCCTCTTGCAACTCTTACTCTCCTCCCTTTGCCCTTTATCTTTCGCAGGTACAAGTCTCTCTTTACTCATCTTCTCTTCTATTAATTAATTAATTTGTTCATCATGTTGAATAATTGTGTTGATAAGTATGTGTAATACATATATGCAGGACAACAACAGTGGTTCCATCATTCAAGTTCTCTATTCTCTCAAGAATCTTCCTCCTTTCCTTTATTGGGTATTTTTTTTTTTTAAATAAAAGACTGATTATAATTTGATTATTCTTCTTTTATATTTTGATTATAAATCAACAACTTGCTAGTACTGATTTTAGGGAATTAAATTGAAACAGGGTTTTGTCTCAGATATTCGGCTACACAGGAATAGCATGTAGCTCTCCAACTCTTTCTTCAGCAATCAGCAATCTTACTCCTGCTTGTACCTTCACACTTGCCATTCTTTTCAGGTTCTTCAATAATTGCTTTTCTCTTTTTTCACTTCACTACTAATATCTTGGTTAAAGAAATTCGTGAGCTAACTGAAATAACAGTAATAATTATTTCCATATGTCTTAAGTACTTGGGAACTTATCTATTCAAGTTTTTGAATCAACTAGTTTGGTATCAGTGAAAAGCTTTACGTGCAAATTTTTTATTATAACTTTTAGATCAAGTGACAAACTTTTTTAATTTTTAGCTCACTTTTGAATTTTCTTTCTTTCGGCCCATTGTAAGTTTTGGTCTTACCAATTAAACACCTGCAAATAATAAAAAGTGCTCGAATCAACTAGTTTCGTATCAGTGAAAAGGTTTCAAGTTCGATTTTCTTTTGGTGGAATTCTTTTTTCCTTTTGGCTCATTGAAAATTTTGGCCTTACCAATCAAGCAGCTGCTAATAATATAGCAGCTGTTTCATTTAATATACGTACTTTAATCGTTGGCCATCATGGGAAACGTATATTTTTATTTCATGACTCCAAAAGGATGGAAAAGCTGGCTTTAAGGAGTATAAGCACTCAGGCTAAAATCATTGGGACGATAGTATCAATATCAGGTGCACTAGTGGTGGTTCTTTATAAGGGACCAACAATTTTTCAGAGTACTTCGCCTTCTTCAACTCATTCAACAAAGTCACTTCATTGGCTTATGGGCTCGCAATCAGTATCAAATTGGGTCATTGGTGGCCTTTTGCTCGCAGCTCAATGCTTCCTTCTGTCAATCTGGTCCATTCTCCTGGTATAAAAAATTAAACCCCTGCAATTCTGCCAAAAATTTACCAATCTTCCAGTGATTAATTTCTAAAGTTCAATTCTATGACATTTTTAACAGACACAAATTATTAATATATATCCAGCAGAGCTACTAGTAGCCTTCCTTTACAACTTGTTCGCCGCTGTAATTGCAGTACCTGTATGTTTGTTCGCAGAACAAGATTTGAGTTCATGGAGACTCAAACCTGATATAGCATTGGTTACAATTGTGTACTCGGTAAGAATAAAATATAATAGAATTGTGAAGAAAAAAAGAAGCAAATGATGAAAATGGGTAAGGTGAGATTAATTCTGGTCTATTTGCTTTTCAGGCATTTCTTGGACCGTCCTTTAATACAATTGTTCATACTTGGGGCTTACGCTTGAAGGGTCCTGTGTACATAGCAATTTTCAAGCCATTATCAGTTGTCATTGCAGCCATTACGGGTGTCATATTCCTCGGCGATACTCTCCATCTAGGGAGGTAATTAATTAATGATCAACTCGCTTTTGATCATTACTGGCTTATTTAAAATAAATTCATAATTAATTTGTTTTAGCACGATTAATTAGTTTGTCTTTTGTATTCCTAATGTTGCAGTGTCATTGGAGCAGTAGTAATATGTGTAGGATTTTATGCTGTATTATGGGGGAAGGCTAATGAAGAAGAAGTGGAAAACGAAGACTCTGGCTTCACTAGCTTGGGAGTGAGAGCTTCATCTGGTAGTACGACCCCTTTGTTGCGCAGTGTTAAAGTTGAAGCACAAATTATAAATGGTAGCAGATCGTAGTAATTAAGGCAGTGCAAAGTCATATATATTGGTGTGAAATTAATGTCTGTTGAAATCTCTTGATTATGTTTACGGGCAGAAGACGGTGTATAGTTAACATTGTGGAGCTAAAATTGTTTAAAAAATTAATCACTAGTTTCTACCACAGAAGGAAAATGCTAACACAAAACAATCAAAATGCAATTGAATCTAAGTTTTATTTGAAGCACGAAGTTAAGACACATGCAAAATAAGTTTTAATTAATTGAATTTGGTACTAAAAATTTAATGGATAAACCAAGATGCAAGTTGGAGAATTTTGGGAGAAGTGAATTTGAATTTAATGTTTTTTTTTTAGATAGCGCTGATATATTTAAGAACTCATTGGAGCATAAAATAATATGATAATTTCTTTTCTTTTTAAAGACGCAATTGGCAATTAAAATTCATCACTGTCCACGTGAACATGATTTGAACTTGAGATTTTTAATATCAAAATTTTATAAATTTAATTAGGATGCTCACATTTTCAAGGCAGCCTCTACGAAAGAATGAGCTCCTATGTATTCATCACCTACTCTTTTGCTATTGCCACTCTTATTCTCCTCCCTTCGTCGATCATCTTCCCCATGTCTCTCTCTGACTAGCTAGTAATCATCAAATGATGTATTTTGTTATAAATTCTTGACAAACCTGTTTGCTATAACCAGATTCTCATGTATGGAAAGAATGAGGAGTACACGGTCTTCATCACTAATCAGTATCTATTTTATTACAAGGTCATGTCTTTCGGCCTGAAAAACGTGGGGGCAACATACCAGAGACTGGTGAACAAGATTTTTAAGTCATTGATCGGCCACACAATAGAAGTATATGTAGACGACATGATCACCAAGTCCAAGGACGCGGAAGAACATGTGAAGCATTTAAAAAAAACCTTCGCACTCTTGAGGGAATACCGGATGAAGCTTAATCCTGAAAAATGTGCCTTTGGAGTGGGGTCTGGAAAATTCTTGGGTTTCGTGGTCAGTAATAGGGGAATTGAGGTCAACCCAGAAAAGATAAGAGTAGTGATAGACATGAAGTCCCCACGCACGATCAAGGAAATACAAAGTCTCACGGGTAAGCTGATATCCCTCAACAGATTCATCTTCCGAGCAACAGATAAATGCCATGTCTTCTTCCAAGAAATGAGAAAAGGGAGGAAGACAAAGTGGTCACCAGAGTGTGAAGCTGCGTTCCAATAGCTAAAGGAGTATTTGCTAAAGGCTCCGTTGCTATCAACACCGTGAGCAGGAGAAGTTCTGTACTTGTATTTGGTAGTGTTGCAATGGGCAACGAGTTCGGTCTTGATAAGGGAAGAGTCAGGGGTGCAGCACCTCGTGTACTATACAAGCAGATCTCTGTTGGAGACGGAGACTCGGTACCAGTCGGTGGAGAAGTGGGCGCTCGCGCTGGTAGCAGCAACTCGATAGCCATCTTGACAAACCAACCGCTTAGGCAGATCCTGCACAAGCCAGAAATTTCGAGCCGGTTAGTGAAGTGGTCGATAGAGCTCAGCGAGTTTGACATCAGCTACCAGCCTTGACCAACGATTAGAGCACAAGCCTGGGCGGACTTTGTAGTTGAGTGTATAGAGTCTGACAAAGGAGCGGATCGACAAGCGAACAACGAAGCTCCCCAACCCGTGCAAAGTCCGGACGATTCATGATGGACGGCTCATGTGGAGATTAGGAAGCGGGAGTGGGAGTATTGCTCTTAGCCTCGAAGGGTGGAAGTACAATATGCCGTGAAGCTTGAGTTCAAGGCCACCAATAACCAGTCGAGTACGAAGTCAGAATTGCAGAGTCGAAGCTCGCTTTGGTAGTGAGGGTGGAAGAAGTAAAACTCGGATAGACTCTCACCGGAGGCAAACCACCTCAACGAAAGCTTCCGAGCGAAAGGTGAGAAGATGGAAGCTTACCTTCGAAATGTGAGATAGCTAATTGGAAAATTTCAAGCGGTAGAGGTAGAACAGATCACAAGGGGAGAAAACTTTTGGGCAGACATGATAGCACGGATGGCCGCTATATCTGACCCAAAGATGCCCAATTCCATTCCAGTGGAGATCAAGACCTGCTTGAGTATCGAGCAGAAGAACGAAGTGATGAGCCTATCTTTGAGCAGCATCTGGATGGATCCAATTATCTCTTATCTCAAGGAAGGGACATTGCCTGCCGACAAAAAGCAGGTGAGGAAGCTAAGGTGTCAAGCGGCAAGGTACACATTAATCGACAGGGTATTGTACAGGCAAGGATACACCCTACCTCTGTTACGCTGTTTGGATAAAAAGGAGGCATATTACGTCCTCAGAGAGATACAGGAGGGGATTTGCGGCAACCATTCTGACGCAAGATCTTTGGCCTTTAAAGCCTTAAGGCAAGGATACTTCTAGCCTCGGATGCACCGGGACGCACAAGAAAAGACCAAGAGTCTGCAAGAATTATCAAAGCTTCACCAACTACATGGCTCACTGCCGAGAACCTCACAGATGATGAATTCACCGTGGCCATTTGCTTCAATGGGGATCGACTCGATCGGACCAACGCCAAAAGGAAGAGCATCCGCAACACACACCATAATGGAAATTGATTATTTCACTAAATGGGTTGAGGTGGAAGCTTTAAACAAGATTATGTAAAGCGAAACCATCGACTTTATTTGGAGAAATGTGACTTGCAGTGCACGGGATCCCCCACGCACTAGTCACAGACAACGGGAGACAGTTCAACAACAACAAGTTCAGAGACTTCTGCAAGAATATGAGGATATAATTAAAATTCTTCTCGTCATTACATCCGCAGGCAAATGGACAAGTGGAGGCCATAAACAAGACCATAAAACGTCTCTTAAAAACCAGACTGGGTGAGCAGAAAGGAGAATGGGTCGACGAGCTGCCTAGCATATTGTGGGCTTATAGGACCACACACAAAACCACCACAGGAGAAACCACTACATGGCTGCAAGAGTATACATGATGTCAGAAGAATTTGAAATGATTGAAATGGTTATACGTATTCATATTAAAGATAAAAAATTGTGCTTGAAGAAGATTTGATTAAAAAGATGAAATTTATTGGAGAGCACACTAAGCGACAATTAGAAAAAGGTAAGAGTTATTTAATTATTGTTCGTTCTTGAAAGTATTCATCGTCTAGAAGAATGTATAAGCGAAGGAAATTGTTAAAGTATGGATTCTTTAAATTTTTTAGAAAGATTGATGAGAAAGATAATAAGTTCGAATTACAAATTGATTTGCTCTTACTTACAAGTTTCATCCTTCAGACTGTATTCAAACTCAATAATGAGTTTCTTTTAAGAGGGATAGATTGATGTAGGACATTATTTTAGTTATTTTAGGATTCTAAAATTTTATTTTTTATTTTAAGTAGAGTCAATTAAGGAATGTGTCTTAGTCTTTTATTTCTATTCTAATTGTGATTTAATTATCTTTTTTTAATTAACTTAGGGAAGTAGGCTTGCTTTATTATAAATAGAGAGGTCTTGTAATTATTTTCATAACTTCAACTTCAATTCTTCAATAAAATCTCTCTTTTATAATTCCTTTAGAATTATCTATCAAATATCTCTTTTGTATAATCGTTTAGATTAGAGCGTTATCTAATCTTGCTTTATACGTTATTAAAAATCTCATTGAGTTAAAATAGATCTAATCATGCTTTGATTAGAGTGTAAGTTAATTGGCTTGGTCCAGTTTTAGAACGATATCTAGTTTTCTTATCCTATCAATTCTACTTCTGCTATGCCACTCCATTAATCTAAAGTTGCGTTGCGAATTTAATTAATTGTATTAAATAATTGGAAATATAATTTTTTTAGCTGAACAGTTAAGCAGGACTTTAATATATAAGAATGGATATATTGGTAAGTAATAGAGCATAGTCCTCTCAATCAAATGATCTCTGTAATCAAGAACATAGAGAAATAATAACAAAATAATTTATATATACGGTGCAAATGACACTTCAATATGCGCTGCTGGTTTCTCTTTAATTCAAGGATTGCTTAACTTTTTTAATGGACTAGTCTTGTTAAATTGTTCTTAAGATTTTTTTTTTTTCCATCGTTTGATACAAATGCAGCATGCTTCTCACCGTTCCGAGAGAGGTACAAAGCAAACAAAAACAAAAGAAGTATACAAACACAAAGTAAAAACACTAAATTAGTTTTAAAAATGTCAATAAATAAATTTATGGCATGACCAGGAGTAGAGATGACAATGGGCTGGGCTAAGACAGGGCCTAGCTAAGCCCGAACCCAAGCTCGAGTCCAGGCCAGACAATACAAATATAGACCCGAACTTTATAAAAGTCAGAGTGTTCAAAATTAGGGCTAGGGAAGGTCAGGGCCGGGCTTGGGTTTTGTTCAGACTCGACTAATTTTTTTAATATTTAAATAATTTCACTTTAAAATTTCGTAATATATTAATATTTAAAAACTTTAAAACCTCTTTAAAATAAAATAAACATAAAATTTATTCTAATCAATATCTTTACTATAAATTATATAAATAATTAAACATAAACAAAAATTAGATCTAAGTCAAATAAAATACAATTTAATTCAATAATCTAACTAAAGAGTTCAATAGTTTAATAAACAAATAAAAACACATAATTCGATTACACAATTTAAATAAGAAGTTCACTAGTTTAAAAATAATAATTCACAATCTAACATAAAAAAAAAAAATTACTCTAATACTTATGAACATACGTTTAATTTTTTTTAAGTTGAGACTGGCTAGACTGGGCTATATAAGATCCGAATCATAACTCAAATTTAAACAAACTTAATATATATAAATCCGAACTCAAATTTTAATTCTTAAATTGAGGTCTAAATCTGAAAAATATGAATAGAGCTAATTGGGTTAAAATAAAGACCGGTTTTTTTTTTTTTCGTCATCCCTGACCATGAGGGACCTTTCAAAAGAATAAAAATTCGTAGGGGAAGCGTTTGAGACACGTTTGCCTTTCAAACAGAATCAAGGAACGTGTTGGGCGCGTTCCTTCAATAATTTTGGCTCTCAAATCACAAATCTCGATTACTCCCAACTTTATTTGATTTTGAACTCGACTTGAGTCACTATTATATACACTCAATTCAGTGTGACGGGGGAAGGAGTACCACTTGAGGCCCCATTACTCAATTTGTCATTATTTATTTATTTTATTTTTTTCACAAGCATCAAGCAGACGAGCAATGATATTTAATTAAAATAACTGTTAAATTATATTATATATAATTTATGACTAATAATTTTGTATGACCCCTTACTTATTTGATAAATATATTGATGTAAGTTATTGTTGATATAACTTAACGAAACTTAATTAATCTTTTTTTTTAATGTTGTCATTTCTGCCAACGACCCTTAAAAAAAAAATTCAATGCGAAGAAAGACAAAAGGAGTTGGTGCAATATTTATATTATACATATTTGATTATCTAATTGTAATGAATTGAGCTATATTTATGAACAATACAGTAAGGGATAAAAATTCTGTTATTTGAAATATCTAAGACGTGCTGGACACACGATGACTTATCTTAATGGATTTATATCCTTTTCAAACCTAAATTTTACTAAGTTTGAGATTATGACACTTGATATTTAAATCTTTATGGGCAAGAATGTAATTTACTTTTAGCTTCCCTTAACTACAGAAAAACACACTGTTATAAGAGATGTCTGACATTTTTGTTTGCAGAGGGAAAGAGAGAATAGTCTCGAAGGGATTCTTTTGAAATACTAAAAATTGTACCAGTAGATTTGTAACTTAATACATTATTTACATGTATATATTATAAGCAGGGTGGAATTAGGTACAAGATGAAAATGGTAGGATAAAAATAAAAATGTGAGTAAAAATTTTAATATGACTAAGTAAATTTTACAGCACCTCATTTTATATAATCTCAATATTTTTTCTTAAATACTAACGCGACCTTTATTTATTAGATAATTAATCTCTATGTTAGCTATTACTTTGTCCAAATCTCCATTGAATTAATGCTACTCATGCTTGAAAGGGGTAACATTATTTGGGGTTGATTAGTTTTTTTATTTTATTTTTATAAGAATGAAATAGTCAAATACATTACCTAGGATTTAATAGAGCAAATTTTGTTGCTGCTTGCGGCAGCGTGTAAGTTCAGGAAAGATGAAAACGTCCACTAGCAAAAAGGAGAGTGATACCTTGTAGCACACGACCACACAAATATTAAAATTTTAGTTATCTCAATTATGAAGGTTATATTATTAGTTAATTAATTGATGGAAGATCCTTTTCACACTATTCCCATTTTCACATAGCGTACAACAATAGGTATTCTTACCTCCAATAACGATCAGCATGATAGAGAAATCAGCCATCAAATTAACGGATCCATAATGCAGCATCACAAAAGGCCATTATCTCTTTTTGTAACTATTCTATATGACTATAACAATAACTCAAGTACTCAATTATATTTCATCTGAATATAATAATTAATATAAACTAATTTTTCACCCATGAGAAGCGTCGCCATCATTTTCGCAAGCAATGAATGGAACCCAATAATATCAAATTGAATGATTTCAAGAGCAAATAGGTAGAGCTTATTGCCTGAATAAAAAGTAGAGCTTAATTAGTCCACTCCCATTGTTGCCGTCTAGTCACATCTCACAACACAACCAATAGTTAAAAATTCAACAGAAGCCTCCAACCAAGTGAGCTCGTTGGCGATGGCAGGAACAGGGAGATACTGCTGCAAAGATGTGCTGCCGTTCACGACCATGGTGGCTATGGAATGCATCAACGTGGGCTTAAACACGCTGTTCAAAGCAGCTACTTCGAAGGGGATGAGTCACTTTGTTTTTATTGTTTATTCTTATGGTATTGCTGCTCTTGTTCTTCTTCCTGCTCCTTTCTTCTCTTACAGGTAATATATTTATGCAGGTTAAAATTTGTTAAATAATACACGATCATCGATCACCTATTTTAATTTTCATGAAACATGCCAAAAAAATAAATAAATTATTATGTTGACAATTTCTTTTTCTTTGATTTTCATGCAAGATCAACAGTCCTTCCTCCACTTACCTTCTCTATTCTGTGTAAAGTTGGCCTTCTTGGGCTTATAGGGTAAGTGTGCAGTTACTAAATCTTTGGTGTTATTAGTAATATTTCTGTCAATAATCGTATTAATATATGTTGGTTTGCTTGTTTTTTAATTTAATTTTTATTATTTTCAGGAGCACATCTCAGATAATGGGCTATACAGGCATCAATTACAGCTCTCCGACTCTTGCTTCAGCTATCAGCAACCTTACACCAGCTTTCACCTTCATACTTGCCATCATTTTCAGGTTCCTTTTCCTTTATTATTTCACAATTACGGAAATGCCCCTCCTTATCCTTCAACATAGTTTTATTTTCTTAATAAAGTGGATCGATCGCGTCAGCTTTCTAAGAAAACAGGGAGAGGGACGTTAATTCCAATCTTGACCGTTTGTCTAAATGCTAACTTTTTCTTTTTTAGTAAAATAATAATAAATAAAATATTAATGAAATGTTCTCTCTGCGTGTTTTGGGCCTCTTTTGTGTTCACACTTTGGGCTTAAATTGAAAGTGAGGTAGCACGGATAGGCAACGAGTGATTGTCTTTTACCTGTCAATTTATTTCACTATCCTTTACTTTTTTTAAAAAAATATGCCTCCTTCTAAAATTACTTTTATTAAAAAATAGAACATAAATATTTTTTTCCCTCTCAAGCCCTCGACTCACGATTTAAATCAAACAGTCATTCTTAATCAAAATTAAACAAAATCTTATATTATTACAAAATTAAAAACCAATATCATCAATAACAATAAAACTCACCACTTTTTCATGAAATTAAAAAATTCAATGTTAAAACTCATCATATATCAGCGGAGCTGATGAATTACTTGTTGGTGAAGAAGACAGGTGATGATGGTGGCGAACTTGTTGATGAACTGGTAAGAGTGATGATCACGGTGATGGAGGTAGGGGAGAGAATAAAATGAACTAAAAAATAATATATATATATATATATATATATATATATATTAATTTTTAATAAGAATAATTCTAAAAAGTAATTAGATAAATTGAAATATGAGAACTGATGAAATAATTTGAAAGAGTTAAAAATCGTTGCTTATGGGTAATTTTGTGAACTGGGCTAGGTGCTAGAGAATTCGATGACCGTCACATGTTTAAGTAGTTGTAAATTATAATAGTTGAAAAGTTCTCTTAGTGTGTTTTAGGCCTCTTTTCTGGTCATATCTATCAAGTGCCGATAAAATAATTTCCATATTATGAAAGTGTGTATGCCATAATGACCAGTAGATTAGTCATTTGGATTGATAGCATTATAGCAACGTGTTTTGATGCATGATAAGTGATACAAGAGTAAAACCTGAGTCCCTATCCACCATAAGGACCCCATTTCTTCGCCAAGCATGTCTAGCGGCATGTGCCCATTGCTCAGAGTCTCGAGTGAGGGAATGAGTGTGGCCGGGTATGAATATGATTGTAACATTCGATGGTTTTCTGATGGGAAAACGTGGCAAGATAAGAACCTAAGTGTAACCATGATATGAACTTTGGATGGCTTGTTGGACAGAGTAGTTTAGTGAGTATGATAATTCGCACGATCAATTAGTAAGTTTACTCCTTTGTTTCTTGTGGACTGCAAATGTCTTTTGATTATCTTCATTCATTCTCATTTTTTAAACTTTTCTGCCTTTCCTTCTTTTGGCATCAAAAGGATGGAGAAGGTAGCTTGCAGAAAAGCTAGCAGTCAGGCTAAAGTCCTGGGAACAATGGTATCAATAACAGGAGCATTCATAGTGACTCTTTACAAGGGCCCTCGGATCACCGTAATTTCATCTCCAAAGGTTTCACTTACTCATGCTCTTCACTCATCAAACTCAAATTGGGCCATTGGTGGACTTTTCCTCACAGCTGAATATATTCTGGTACCTCTGTGGTACATTGTTCAGGTGAATATAAAGCCAACCAAAACTTCAAATTTTACTAAACTTTTAGGCAATTTGGTCGAAATTGAGATATCTAAAATTTGAGTTTGAGATGTTTTTGCAGACACAAATAATGAAAGAGTACCCTGCAGAATTAACCGTAGTCTTCCTTTACAATTTATGTGTGAGCTTCGTAGCTGCCATTGTAGGATTAATCACGGAAAGGGATTCAAGTGCCTGGAAAGTAGGACCGGGTATTGCATTGGCCTCCGTAGTGTGCTCGGTGAGAAACTTTCACATGATAATGCAGTTAATTATTAATTAACTTTAAAAAATAAAAAGACCAACTCGGAAAAATTCTAAATGATTGATGGCCGTTTCTTGTAGGGACTATTTGGATCATGCATGAACAATTCTGTTCACACTTGGGCATTGCGCCTGAAGGGACCGGTCTTTGTTGCAATGTTCAAGCCATTGTCAATAGCCATTGCAGTTGCCATGGGCGTAATGTTCCTTGGTGATACACTCTATCTTGGAAGGTAATCTTTCTATTACAACGAACAAAATGGTTTTTTTTTTTTTCTTTTAAATCTCAAAAACTAATCTTAACCTTGTAAATGGATATTTGGAAGTTTTGAAAGGAATTCTGAATTGACAACTCTCCCACTTTGCAGCCTTGTTGGAGCAACAATAATATCTCTTGGCTTTTATACTGTGATGTGGGGAAAAGCAAAAGAGGAGATAAGTGAAGATCATGGAGTTGATAGCCAGGAAACAGCAGCTGCCCAGAAAGCACCTTTATTGCAGAACCATAAAAATGAACTTGTATAGAGTAAATAGAAGCAAATGAATACTGGACACCTGTCTGCATAGGCTGCCTTCAAAGCATAGCAGAATGTAAAACAAGTCAAAAACGTCTGTATATGCAATGAGTCTAGAAGCAAACGATCACAAGTTCTCTCTTAATAGGCCAAAGTTTAAGGCACAAAAGAAGAATTTGTGCAAGTGTTATGCAATAGTATCAATACCTATTCAAGGTTCCAACATTCTGATGCTTTCTCTAGTCATTGGTTTAAATCATGCCATAAAATGGTGCGCATATCTAAAGCCCGGTCAGATCGGGCTGCACCCACTGGCCTGGACCCAGGTCAAGCTTTGTTACCATTCCTAAGGTCTAACCTTAGTACTAAATCTTCCAATAGGATCAGACAGTATGTGGTGATGTTATGATTATTCTACTAGAAAATGGAATATAATTATTTTCCAGGCTCCAATACAAGATTGTCAATCCAATGTCCTCTATCAAGAAAAATAATAGTGATTCAATTGTAGTGGGAAGGCATAAGATTTATTCTGTTTCTGTATTTTGAAAACCTTATGATGCACACATTCTTGAAAACTCAACTAGTAACTGAAAAAATCTGAGACATAATTGTAGCAAAGTTAATCCACATGAAGAAGCAAAACCAGAGCCAAAACATAATACACGGCCAACTTCCATATTCCATTGGTCCAAACAGCCTACCCTTAAATTCTCTGCACAGTAGTATTTCTACTGTAGTGGCAAAAAAGGAACTATCATCTTTCAACCTTCTACGACATGTTATTTGAGATTCTATTTAACCTTTTCTTTTGCACATTTCGTGCCACTATCATCTTACATAGCCGAAGGTACAAAACTGTATACAGAATTGGGCGAGTTGCTGCTATCAGTGAGATGGTTGATTTGATTTCTAATATTGCTTTGCGTATGAATTTCTAATAGTGCAAACGAAAGAGGAACAACCTTCTGTCTTTTTAAGTTCAAACCTAATGAATTCATCATCACATCTCTCCACCACTCTAGCCAAGCTCTCCAAGTTCCTAACAGCTGCCCGCCTTTCACAAAAACCTACACAAACATGTTCAAGATTACTTCAAGCGAAGAGGCAGGTCACATTGATATAGAAATATGTTTCACAACCGGCTTCATTAGTTGCAGTAAACTAGAAAGGGGAACTTGTCATATATTTAAACAGAAATAAACCTAAAAGTAAAGTAGAGCAATATTATTTGTATAAAGAATACAATTAAACAGTATGACAAATAACAAGCATAAAAAGGACATGGAACCTTTGCTTTGATCAGTGATTCCGATAAATAATGGTATAGATAATAGCATAAATGATAGTAGGTGCGCTCCGCCCAGTGACTAAGAAAGAAATTGGTTTGCGCTTAAATTGAAGTGATGAGGTCGCAAAGAGGGAAGTGGGGCTACTATTGACTCAACTTCGTCGACCCTTTCCCGCTTGGTCCAGCCAATATGCCTAGATCTAAGAAACGGTGACCAGTATCCACTATTGGAAGAAGAGAACAAGCATTATACTTTTTCTCACTCCCTCAAATTAGAGTTGCTGTCACAAACGAAAATAATCCTCATAAAAAATCATCAGTAACTCTTGCATGAGTTTTATTTCACAATGAGAACACTCACAATTCCATGTAGCAGAATGAATAACATTCAGGTGAAGGAATGCAATGTACAAACAATATGGCATCTTCAAGCAAAGCAAATTGCCAGTAATTAGAACTCTTCATTAGGGCAAGATGACAGATTTTAACCCTGACAAACCAACACAGAGATGAAACCATTGAGGGGAACCACTCCACTTTATGCACATTCTGATGGAGAACAAAATTTCAAGGAACTTCCAAGCCACAAGGCAGTATAATTACTACCAGCAACCAACACCAAACCAAATATTTCAAATGAAAGTAACAATGAAAACTATACTGAGCTGACGAGCTATTGATATTCTATCTTCTCTCTGTTATATTTTCCAAAGATAAATTTAAACAAAAAATGATACCTCAAACATGATATTAAAAGTTAATAATCAAAAGATACTTCTTGCTCAAGCAAAACCGTCTTTCAAATGCTTCCAGCTTTCTTCCAATAAATACAAATTATATATAAGATAAACAATGGAAAGAAAGATGCCTCTACAACCATCATGATATCAAAATTGTACAAAATCACAGGACCCCAGCCTTAACAGCGAGCTTCTGTACTCTCTTGAAGGTAAAAGGAAACATTGCAGTATTATGCTACAGAGTGATTTCATTCAAAAACAGACTACAGAGAGACAAAGAGGAGTACTCATCTATACCTTCTCTTTCAATATTCTCTCAAGTCTTGAGATCATTGGACATAGCGGAGGGTATACAATGTGTTGCAAGGATATCAAAAGTTGCTTTCTTGGCAGTCTTAGTTTTTAGGACCACTATCTGCTCAAATAATTTAAAAATAAGTTCTAATAAACAATAAAAAGTAAGAGGAAGAGTGAACTAGAGAGAAAGAGAACCTGTTGGTACTCTAGATCAAACTTTAGAAATTCATCTTCACTGCTTTCCACCATGTCAGCCAGGCTCTTCAGATTCCGCACAGGTCTACCATTCAGGGCAAGAACCTAAAGAAGCAAACAAAAGAAAATCTTTAATAAATACAGTTGAGTTTTTTTTTTTAACCTTTGTTCCAGCAGTATAAGAAGGCACCATTATTCTATGAGATAAAACTGACCTGTGTATTGACAATCTCTTCGTATCCAATATTAACGCCAGCCACAAGGACTCTAGCAAAAATTTCAGATTATACAATGACAATCATTTTCTAGTGAAAATTTTCAAACACAAAAGAATTGAGTTCAAATTCACAGAAACTAGCAATAATCTGAAAAACTAAGCAAGCAGAATTCGGAGATGAAAGAGAGAGAGTACCTGAGAAACAACAACAATTTGTTCATCTGCTGATTGTGCCATTGCATGCAAATGCTTGTCCAACAGTTTGACCGGAGCATCAAATTCATAATCCTTTCCATACTGTATTTGAATACAAATAAGAGTCAAATATTGGAATGTGGAACACATTTCATGGGCCCAAATATTGGATAACATTTTATTGACCCAACATCTTCAACAAAAATAGAAAAAGCCACAAATGCAACAAAAGTCTCACACTAACATGCTGTCAAAACCTGCTAAGTAATACATGTGCATGCATATGAAAATACACATAACAGGGAAAGTCTTGAGCTGGAGTAGCCCCTCTACTCCCTGTCAAGTCCAGTGATAGAAACCATATATAAATAATGGGAATTGTGCAAGCTACCAGTTACACTATCAGTTCCGGGATGTTGAATGGTGAAACCAATATTACAACACACGCGCATAGAGAAAGAAATAAAAAAAACACGGATCTCAAGACGAGAAAAAGAGAGGGGGGGGAGATCAGCGGTGCCACATACCTCAGAACGCAGATATGGAGCAGTCACAGCCGTAAAGACAAACCCTGCAATGATGTAATAAGGAGGAGGTCTACCATTGATGTGTGCAGGGATTAGCCGTTTGTGAGTTGAAAGTTTTATGTTGAACTCATGAACCTCTGAATTCCGGAGGACTTTTACAACAGAACTATCTCCAGTGTACTTTTGAGAAACAAGATAACTAAAACCTATACGCTCCCCATGCCTGAATGGAACTAAAATTCAGTTCAAAAGAGAAGTTAGAAAGATTTCAGGTTGGGAAAGGAATAACAAAGATATAGCAGAAATCAAACCAAAATGTTTCCATGAAAAAACTCTTAAACAAACTTTGAAATAACTACAAGTAAACAACAGATTAGAGCCCACTGCTACCTTTCAAGCGAGAATATAAACCTCATTAAATTAAGGAATTACAAACCCAAGATCATTGAAATAACCAGCAAAAATAGAAAAATGTGAATTTCCACTGGTGCTTGCCCTAAGCTCTGACAATTCAGAGGAGTAGCTCTACCAGGTTGAAAGGTAATTATAGGGCATAAGACTCATATTGGCACCTGGAATATGTGAGCACCTCTCATGCTTTGCCTATATTGTGGCAGCAAAGCTCTAACATCTTTTACCTCCAACAGAGTATATTTGGTATCAACTACAGAACTATAATTAATGCGCAACAGATTTGTTAAATTGAGCTAAGCAACTAGTTCCACCCATTTACTTCTCTGTGCTACCAACTCCACAAATAGAACTACATAATAATGCTTCCAGGGATTTATATCATCATATGACCACCATCTACCAGCCCTTTTGTGTTGCCACTGAAGAAGGCAGCCTCAATTCCTCATCCAGTACAAGCTTTAGCAACTAATTTCCTGGCTAGTAATTTTTCTTCTGATATTGCTAATTTAGAACAAGTTTTCATCCATACCAAGTGTTTACTATGATAACATTTCTTATCCAATTTTATCAGTCCTATACAGATAAACCACTTTCATAGGATTCTATGGCCCTAAATCATATGGAGTCAAACTTTTGACAGGTTCACGGTGGCAGCTGAAAATGAACATAAAATAAATAATGGATGCATAAAAGTCCTAGAATGGCCGACTTATCAATGGCAAACCACTTCAACTCTTAGCACAAATATTGTTAATCATGAAGGTCTAGTCTTTACAAGCATGCAAATTAATGGAAACCCTAAATATTTTCAACAGTTTATTCAGAAGTAAAAAGATAAAATAAAAAAAGAAGAAGAATAAGGAAAGATAGGAAAATTTCACCTGTTCCATCATTAGCAATATCAATTCCGCCAAAGCTAACGATAATGTCGGATGGCTTCAGAACATGTGATTCTGGAGCTGTTGGCTCAATTCTTCTAATACGGACACCTTTCTGACCAGGTCCCATTCCCATTGAAATGCGCAAACCGGATTTTCCATTTTTGCCACTCAACTCCAAGAATTGGAAACCCTAATACAGCGGAAACAACAATAAGAATTAGGCATGGAAAGGATGACAATCCTCAGCGTTTCTTAAGACCCCAGAAACATATAGTAAGAGGTGCAAGGGAGAAAAATAACAATGGAGATACTTAAACAGAAAGAAAAGCATATGTTAAGATACCTGTATATGCCCCATTTTTCTCATAATCTTGAATAAAGTGCATAATAACTGGGGTTGGTATCACATAACCTATGTTCTCCACATCATCATTCTTCAGAGATTGAAATGCAATACCAACACATTTTCCCTTATCATTGAATGCAGGCCCACCGGAATTTCCTGAATTTATAGCAGCATCTATCTAAAATAGCATATTACAAAAACTGATATCAGTTAGATACAGTTACCTACTCGATCAAACCAACATAACTAAAACAATCAAAGGCATTTGATGACTCATAGAATTGAAGTTGAACAGAATTGGAGCAACTCCAGAGCTCTAATTCTATGCCACAAAATATAACATAGAGATAAGCCAAAATCTGGAACTATACCTGCAATCCCAAAAGCTCAGTTGAGCCATGGACATAAGATAGTATCTCCATGCGGGACACCACCCCACTTGTCACAGAGACCGTGTCACCCCCAATTGGGTAGCCCACGACAGTGACAGCATCTTGGAGTGCCGGCAAATCTCCAAACTCCACTGGTGAAATTCCTTCCCAGAACTCATCATCATTAACAGTCACCAAGGCTGCAGAAACCAAAACATCAATCTACTTGCTAGAATTGCAAACGACATAAATCATCACTCAATGAATAACCCACTAAAGAAAACTCAAAATGACAAAAGTTCAAAAAAAAAAAAAAAAAAAAAAAAAAAAGAGAAGGTTTACCAATATCACACTCTGTGCCAATAGACAAAACAGTGGCCAAGTACTTGGTATCAGAGCCGCGCTTTTTCAACTTGATTTGCGTGTGATGCTCAACTGAATGCGCATTTGTCAACACTCGTCTTCCTCCCACAATAAACCCGCTGCTACTCGAACTGTACTGTCGTTTCCTCTGCCACGGTAGCGAGAAGTTCGGCTCCGTGTGAACGCAGAACACTTTGACCACAGCGTCCATTGACGGCACTGCTTTCACCGCCACGCTGTCCCACCGTGGTCGCAGCATCGTTATCTCGTTCCCTTCTCCGTGTCTGCTCCGTTCGGGCGATGTCGGGTGGCCAAGCTTGGAGTTGGTATTATTAGCACTGTTGTGATTATCGTTGGAGCTGTTGTCGGAGTGTTTTCTCATTTTCTTTGGCCGGCCGCGGCCGCGGGGGGCGGGTGAAGCGCTGTGATTGTCGTTGGTGGCGGTGGTGGGGAGTGAATGTGCAGCAACGGTGCCGTTTTGTGTAGTAGTAGGCATGATGGTTTCGGCTTCGGCTTCGGCTTCGGCCTCGGTTTCGGTTTTGGGTTTGGGTTTTCGGCCACGTTTTCTGGGTTCCGGCATTTTTGGTGATGATAGGGTTTTGTTTGGACAGTTGAGCAGATTCTGCAGAATTTTCCTTGTACTCCGCCTTCGTATCTGATTCTCTCAGGCGGGGGAACTAAAAACGAGAGGGCGCGAGTTGAGATGATGGGCTATTGGGCCTGTAGGCCTGGCACATGACCCAATGTTTTTCATAAAGAGCCTTTAGGGATTCACGAGTGAGCCCTATAAGCTTTTGGAGCATTAGTGATTCGGCCCTTGAAGGATTAGCAAATGGCAAAGGACCCTTTATGCTTTTGGTTACGGAGGACTAGTGACCCAATGTTTTTCATAAAGATGTTTTTCATAAAGAGCCTTTAGGGATTCACGAGTGAGCCCTATAAGCTTTTGGAGCATTAGTGATTCGGCCCTTGAAGGATTAGCAAATGGCAAAGGACCCTTTATGCTTTTGGTTACGGAGGACTAGTGACCCAATGTTTTTCATAAAGAGCCTTTAGGAGTGAGCCCTATAAGCTTTTGGAGCATTAGTGTGTGTTTTTCATAAAGAGCCTTTAGGAGTGAGCCCTATAAGCTTTTGGAGCATTAGTGTGTGTGTGTGTGTGTGTGTGTGTGTGTGTGTGTGTGTGTGTGTGTGTGTGTGTGTGCGTGTGTGTGTGCGTGTGTGTGTGTGTGTGTGTAGTGTGTGTGTGTGTGCGTGGGCTTTGATAAGCTTTTGGGAAGTCTCGCAAGTAGTCGCTCATCTCCTCGTAAATGGAATTTGGGTGATATTGATGCAGCTTTTCCCGCTGCCTCAACAAATGCCTCGATCCTTCTCGCTCGCGATAAGTCTCGATCTCGAGCAGTGATTGCCTCATTCGTCCTGCTCACTGCCTTCTTCGTAATCGGAGATTTTCCTGGTCCTGCACTCACGTAAAAGTGGTCGTGGTCGCCGGCGTGTTCCGCCGAAACTCTCCGACGCCAAGTCAAGATTCTGGTTTGTCTTTTGGTATCTCCTCAGCTGAGGAGACCTGAAAGATGAAAAGGAATTATTTCGCCTTTTGGATAAGTATGGTGTCTTTTCGTAAAGTTCGGATAAGAGAAATTAGAAATGAACCTCAGATCAACTTACTGATTCTTTCTCGAATCGATTTTCCAACCCCGTAACGCTCCCTTCATTTCCTTTTATACTCCATTTTTCCCGCTCTTTCCATTTCCAGTCGTCCACTCCCACGCTGGTGGTATCCGGGTCCCTCCGACAATCGGATTGGCTGAATATTCCCTGTGGATGAGCTGACCGTCCCTTAACCCGATTCACGCGGCTGATCACCATGCCTGCAAGCGCGCTAGAATGACACTGAGGTACGTGCTCAGCCACCCAGAACAAGATCACCACCACACCACGTGGGACCCCAACTGACATTAAAAGGCGTGCTGACTCGAGAAAACGGCTCAGGTTGCCTCGGACCGGTCTTACATTCCCTTCGTCCCATGACCGGGCGCAACCTGAGCCAGGTTCTGGGACCTACATTCTCATGAAAGGTGAAAGGTGTGCTTTGCTTCGACCTGACCAGCCTTTGATCGAACCCGTGACCTCGAGCATGCGAGGATTTTTCTGGCTCGAGCGGCCTCGATCCTCGACCTGACCAGCCTTGACCTGAGAGCCGCCGGCCAGCCGTCCCTGGTGTTTTATTCGAGATTGAGGGCCTCAAGAGACCCGCCTGATATTACCCAAACACCGGCCTCCCGGCCTAGTCTTTGAGTGAAGCGAGATAAGACCTGAAACTCAATAATGATGGGTCAATTCGCTACTTTTACGCTTCCCCACGCTCTTCTGCCGAGCCTATAGCTATCGTGCTCGGCCCTATCCCACCCGAGGCTTAGGCTCGGGACCTCCGGCCTTAGTATTCTTCATGAGCTTCTTCCGCCGGCATGCAATCGACCTAGGTTTCTTCTCGCCACTCATGCTCTGGCCCGCAATCGACCCAAGATGACACCGTCCCGCCCAAGACTTAAGCTTGGGACTTCCGCCGAGGAGCTCTTCTCGATCTCTCCTGCCTTTTAATTGACCCGAGATTCTTCATACTCCCGCCGGCCCGCACTGACCCAAGCATGGCACCGTCCCGCCTAAGACTTTGGCTTGGGACTTCCGCCAAGGAGCTCTTCTCGATCTTCTCGCCTGGCCTCGCAATTGACCCAGCTTGCTGATACTCCCCGCCGGCCTCGCAATCGACCCAAGCATGGCACCGTCCCGCCTAAGACTTAGTGCTTGGGACTTCGGCCGAGGAGCTCTTTCGATCCTCCGCCGGCCTTTAATTGACCGAGCTTTCATACTCCCGCCGGCCTCGCACTGACCCAAGCATGGCACCGTCCCGCCCAAGACTTAGGCTTGGGACTTCCGCCAAGGAGCTCTTCTCGATCTTCCCGCCCGAGCCTCGCAATCGACCCGAGCTTGCTGATACTCCCGCCGGGCCTCGCAATCGACCCAAGCATGGCAACCGTCCCGCCTAAGACTTAGGCTTTAGGACTTCCGCCGAGGAGCTCTTCTCGATCTTCCGCCGGCCTTTAATTGACCTGAGCTTTCATACTCCCGCCGGCCTCGCACTGACCCAAGCATGGCACCGTCCCGCCCAAGACTTAGGCTTGGGACTTCCGCCAAGGAGCTCTTCGAACTTCTCGCCCGGCCTCGCAATCGACCCAAGCATGGCACCGTCCCGCCCAAGACTTAGCTTTAGGACTTCCGCCGAGGAGCTCTTCTCGATCTCTCCCGCCGGCCTTTAATCGACCCAAACGCCTTCTCGATCTCTACTCCCGCCGGCCTCGCATTGACCCAAGCATGGCAACCGTCCCGCCTAAGACTTGAGCTTTGGGACTTCTAGCCAAGCGAGTTCTTCTCGAACTTCGCCGAGCCTTTAATCGACCGAGCTTCTTCATACTCCCCGCCGGCCTCGCATCGACCCAAGCATGGCACCGTCCCGACTAATGACTTAGGCTCGGGACTTCCGCCAAGGAGTTCTTCTGAACTTCGCCGAGCCTTTAATCGACCCGAGCTTCTTCATCAGAACTCCCCGCCCGGTCTTCAATCGACCCGAAGCTGGCACCGTCCCGCCTAACGACTTAAGCTTGGGACTTCCGCCAGCGAGTTCTTCGAACTTCGCCGAGCCTTTTAATCGACCCGAGCTTCTTCCGTCAGAACTCCCGCCTCGGTCTTCAATCGACCCGAAGCTGGCACTCGTCCCGCCTAATGACTTAGGCTTGGGACTTCCGCCAAGCGAGTTCTTCTCGAACTTCGCCGAGCTTTTAATCGACCCGAGCTTCTTCGTCAGAACTCCCGCCGGCCTCGCACTGACCCAAGCATGGCACCGTCCCGCCTAATGACTTAGGCTTGGGACTTCCGCCAAGGAGTTCTTCTGAACTTCCGCCGAGCCTTTAATCGACCCGAGCTTCTTCCGATATTACTCCCGCCTCGGTCTTCAATCGACCCGAGCTTGGCACCGTCCCGCCTAATGACTTCAGGCTGGGACTTCCGCCAAGGAGTTCTTCTCGAACTTCGCCGAGCCTTTAATCGACCCGAGCTTCTTCCTGATATTACTCCCGCCTCGGTCTTCAATCGACCCGAGCTTGGCACCGTCCCGCCTAATGACTTAGGCTTGAGACTTCCGCCGAGGAGTTCTTCTGAACTTCGCCGAGCCTTTAATCGACCCGAGCTTCGTCAGAACTCCCCGCCTCGGTCTTCAATCGACCCGAAGCTAGAACCGTCCCGCCTAATGACTTAGGCTTGGGATTTCCGCCAAGGAGTTCTTATCGAACTTCGCCGAGCCTTTAATCGACCCGAGCTTCTTCCGATATTACTCCCGCCTCGGTCTTCAATCGACCCGAAGCTTAGCAACCGTCCCCACCTAATGACTTAGGCTTCGAGACTTCCGCCAAGGAGTTCTTCTCGCTTCCGGTCTTTATTTTGAACTTACATTATAAATGCTTTTCTTATTCTTACATACATTCATACTTTTACATATCCCATCTTGGGAGAGATATTACATTAGCATTTTACAATACAAGAAGACCCATCGAAAATACTTCCTCGTGAGTCATGCTGCTCCACTGCCTCTGACCTCCTCGTCCATCCGGACGAGCCAGCCCAGATGCTCCCCGGTCCCGCTAATCGAGTGACTCGACAGGACCTTCCCGCTTGGTCCTAAGACACCTCGCCTGGGTCCTTCGTGCTCGGTCGACTTTCCTCAACACCCAATCACCCACCTGAACCCATGAATGTGTACCTTTTGGTCAGTAATAACGAGCCACCTCGCTGATATTCTCGAGATCTCGGCAGCTACCTTTCTCTTTTTCTTCCAAAGAAGTCCAGCCCCGCACACATCCGCTCGTTGCTTTGCTCCTCGTCAAGTGCTCCGTCCGGTGTCCTCATTCCTATCTCACAGGAACCACCGCTTCAGGCTCAAACGCCAAGGAGAATCGGGTCTCTCCAATGGGCTGCTTGCAGCGTGGTTCTATAAGCCCACAAGACACCGTGCAGCTCGTCCACCCAAGCTCCTTTCTCGCCGCCCGCCTTGTCTTCAAGAGGCGTTTATAGTTTTATTCGCGGCCTCTACTTGCCCATTGGCCTCGTAGTGCGAGGGAGAGCAAAACTTCAGCTCTATCCCTGTATTCTGACTGTAAGTCTCCGAACTTGCCATTATCAAACCGCCTCCCATTATCTAGTGACTAACGCACGAGGAATCCCATACCGCAAATCACATTCTTCCAAACGAAGTCGTGGTTTTACCATCCGCGACGCCGCTCAAGGCTCCCACTTCGACCCATTTGGTGAAATAATCAATCGCGACTACGGTATGGGCGGCGGATGCTTCCCATTCTAAGAAGGATCTAATCAAATCAATTCCCCATCGAGCAAACTGACCATGGCGAATTCATCACCGTAAGTGTTCTCCTGAGGTCGAGTCGGTGGTCGGCAAAGCTCCGCAACTCTTGCAACTCTCGCCTTCTCCCGAGCATCTCGGTGCATGCGAGGCCAAAATATCCTTGCCTCAAGGCCTTGAAAGCCAATGACCTCGCGCCGTAATGATTTCCACAGACTCCTCGGTATCTCACTTGAGGATATAATCGCCTCCTCTCGGTCTAAGCACCGCAGCTAGCGGTAGAGTGTACCTCGTCTCAGTATAAGACCCCATCGAGGAGAGTGTACCGGCCGCTTTGCACCTCAATTTCCTTGCTCGCTTCTTATCGACCCAAGACCGCCCCTTCCTCGAGGTAAGAAATGATCGGCCCATCCGTGTGTTGCTCGCTGACAGGCTCATCATCTGTCCTCCCGCCGATACTCGAGCGGTGTCTTAATTTTCGTAGGGATAGACTTTGGAAACTTAGGGTCCGAGGCGGCCGCCATGCGAGCAATCATATCTCGCCAAAAATTCTTCCCTCAGATCTGCTCCACCTCGATGCACTGGAAATTCCTCATTACCGCCTTTACCTTCCAAGCGTAGCGCCCATCTTCTCCCTTCGCTCGAAAGCTCTCGCCGAGGTGATTCGCTACCAACCGCGAGTCCTGCTCAAGCTTTATTTCCTCTCGCTTACTACCGAGGCGAGCTTCAATCCCGCTTATTACGCCTTCATACTCTACCGCTTGTTGGTGACTTCAACTCTAATCTCACAACAGATCAGCATCTCCACCCCTTCTCGACTTTCGAGCACCACCCTCGCCTCCCGCCTCCCCGACTTCCACAGGATCCATCTAC
>CM046817.1:31501320-31512911 GCA_025617385.1 Murraya koenigii
GGTAAAATATCAGACAGGCCCAAAAGCCCTTACGGTTTATGGGGTAAATATCGAGACAAACCCCTCGAAACCCTTAGGCTCAAGCAAGACTCACGATGGTAACCTGGCAGAAGCAACCCCTCGGGTCAAAGGCTGGTCAGGTCGAGAGCTCCTTGCTGCTCGAGGTCATCATGCAGTCAGAGGCGGTCGAGGTCGAGAGCTCCTTGCACCGCTCGAGGTCATCATCACGGTCAAGGCTGGTCAAGGTCGAGGCTCCTTGCACTGCTCGGGGACATCATACGGTCAGAGGTCGGTCGAGGTCGAGAGTCGAGCACATCGCTCACGCTTTCGTGGAGATCCACGAGCACGGTGGACAAAACCGGAGCCTAGGACAACAGGCCAGTTATCTCGGAATCATGGCACACTTTTGATGTCGACAAGGGTCCCGCATGGTGGAGAGATGACCTTTGTTGTCGGTGGTCGGCCGCGTGCCACCAGGTGTCATCATTCCACTGCGCTTGCAGGCATGGTGATCGCAGCCGCGTGCATCGGATTAAAGGAGCAGTAGCTCATCCACAGGGAATATTCAGTCAAACTGTTGTCGGAGGGACCCGGATACCATTAAGCGTGGGAGTGAGCAGTGGACTGACTGGAAAGGAAAAAGCGGGAAAAGCAGTATAAAAGGAAGCGAAGGAGAGCGGCACGAGGGTTGGCATTTGAATTCACAAAAGAAGTTGGATTCTACTGTAGCAGGACACGAGTTCTTCACTTTCCAAATTTCTCTCATCGACTTTCTCTAAAAACACCATTTACATCAAAAGGCGAAATAATACCCTTTCATCTTTCAGGTCTCCTCGCTAAGGAGATACCAAAAAGAAACCGATTCTTGACTTGGCGTCGGAGGGTTTCGTAGGAAGCCCGGCGACCCACGACCGGTTTTACGTGAGTGCGGTCAGGAAATCAGCTGTTACGAAGAAGGCAGTGGACCGGGACAAAGGAGGCAATCCTGCTCGAACTTATCGTGAGCGGAAGGATCGAGTCTTGTTTAAATCCATGACGAGAAGGTTGAGACGTTCACTTGCGGTTGTTTGGAGAATCTTGTTGGAAGGTTGAAGCCTTTGTTGAGGCCGCGAGAAAAGCTGCATCAACATCTTTTGGCGGCGATGCTGTGGGGATCGGCCTGAAAGCTGATTTCTAATACATTGAAGACCACAAAACACTGACGATGAGGGAAGCGGTAGAAGAGGTGTAAGTCTGAAGAATCGATGACTACGAGAGAAGTGGCCAATGAGGCCCGAGCGAGGAGATCGAGGAAAGGATGGATCGGATGGAAAAGCAGATCGAGATTATGACCTCCCTATTACAAGAATTCGGGGAAGGACGGAGAAAAGCATGCAGCGATGTCCGGAGTCGAGTCGAGGAATGCTCGTGTTCGGAAAATGCGGGAGATGAAGCCCAAGACCTCGGGCACTAGAATGTTGCGGTGAGAGAAGAAACGAACATGGAGGAAGGGGTCTACGTCGGCATTTGCGAGGAGGCACTGACCTCTCGTCTGCGGAGGAGTTGGAGGGAGAGTGCAGCGAGTTAGGCGCGAGTGGTGGAAGATCTTGGAGGCAAGAAAGAGTCAGTGGCGAATAATCTTTGGACGATGAATCTCCTCTCTCGCCGGAGATTATGGGTGTCACGATCCACGTGACTTTCGCTTCCGGATCTGCGATATTCGGGAAAGAGTGACCCGATTAATACACGTAGAAGCGGTTCGATGACTGGCGAGGTGCAAGGTCTATCGGTGACCTGAGGTCGCGAGGCCTTCCGCTCGCTCTTGAGGAAGGGCGAGAGAATGGTCTGCATGAGCTCCAGGGGAAGTATCTTGAGTTTTGAGCAGGATGTGCGGGGAGTTCGCGGAACAATTTCGAGTAGCGGTGACCACGAGGATGACATGATGGGCTGTCGGAGGTGAGGCGGAAAGAAGGGAGTCCTCGGGAGTTTATCAAAGATACCGTAGATCGGTCCTAGATCTTGGTGCGTTCGACCATCCCGAGCTACTAGGGGATTAAAGAGGTGTTCGGATGGGAGACCGTGGTATAACCTGCGAAGTCCTTGATCCGATTCGTATTCGGACGGCGTGCGAACAAATAAAGCTGGACATGGTAATTGAAGAAGAAAAGTGCTAGGTGAGGGTGAACAAGTCACTGGAGCAAGGCGGAAGGAGAAGGAGTCTGCCAGGGACCACGAGCTCCAGGCGGCGAGGGCCAAGGCAGCCACTGTCTGACCGTGTCGGAGAGTTCCCCAGCGCGGATGGTTCCCAGACCACCCATGGGTCTCAGGCAGGGATCGCGAGAGAATCTCAGGCGTCGTGATGGCCATACATCCATGACCCGACCAAGAGTAGACTGAAGTGAGCCATGCGGGGGTGATCGTTTCATGCCACCCAGCGAAAGCTTCCAGGGATAGGGGCGGTCAGTAGTGGAGCAGAGCCTAACTTACAGAGCGATATCTGAAGTTGAAGGTATCTCTTGAAGAGATACTTGAGTGGGCGAGGCGTGGGCTGCTTGAGCCCTCCGGCCTAGAATGACCACGCCTGGCCCGGCAGGCGGAGCGAGGCGATTCTGCCGTTTCCATGGAGACCGTGGTCACGCGCATCACGGTCTGGTGATTTGAAAAACCAGGTAGAAGATTTAGTCGAAATCGATACGGATGAGTTTATAGAAGGAGGGCACCGGTGGTTGAACAACGGTGAGGAAGGTGACCGGGGCCTATGAAATGAATCTGAGACCGCCATCCACGAGAGTAATTTCGAGTTGGTCCAACGATGGTAGGAAGTTCTAACGGGGCCGGAAAAATTATTGCGAGATATCTGCATTGCCGGTGAGAAGTCTATTCACTTGCTCACTGCTGACCAAGAAGGCCGAGGTTCGGCGGTGCCAATCATGTGGACGAGATGAAGATGAAGAGGGGTCTTTGTACCCACGAAGATGCTACAGTGGTTAAAGCCGATGTAGCGAATAAGGAAGTTGACCAGAATATTGGTTGATTCAGGGAGCTCGGTAGATATTCTTTTTAAATCCACACTCGAGGATTTAGGAATAGCGGTAGTGAGCCTCGAGCATCTGACACTTCCTTGAAGGGGTTCGGGGAGGAAAGCTAATACCTCACAGGAATCATCGAGTTGGCGGTAACCGTGGGCTCAGAAACCTTTCGAGAAGAACATGATCTTTGGATTTCGTGGTGGTAGATGAAATCGGCCCATGTCGAGGCGATTACGGGAGGCCATTTATGAGGATCGACCAATGCGTGGTGTCCACCCATTACCTAGCCACTAAAGTGTCGAGTAAATGGAGTTTATAGGGGTTCGTGAAAGCGACGAAGGGTGGCGGAGGCTGTATCTTGTGGCCATGAAAGAAGCAATCTGGTCACCTCGCTGAGACACGAGGCGAGAATCGAGGCGGAGGCGAGAGCCGGTGGGGAAGCTGGAGGAGCTCGAGGTGAGAGCAGATGACCCAGGAAGAAGGTCAGAGATCGGCTCGAGGCATGGCGGCCGTTGAAGGAAAAGTTGGTGGAATGCTGCGAGCACCGCGGATGTGTTCGCATGGGCGCATGATGATATGCAGGGATCGACCCGGAGGTGGCGTGTCACGGTGGCGATGCTGGAGAGATCTTAAGCCGGTAAGCGAGAAGAGGAGGTGCGTGAACCGGGAGAGATCTGAAGCCATCAGCTGCGAGGTTGAAAAGGCTGCTGAAGCGGGATTCATCTGGGAGGTGTCTACCAGAATGGATCTCGAATGTGGTCTTGAGTGAAGAAAGCAAATGGGAAATGGAGAATGTGTGTTGATTTCCAGATTTGAACAAGGCACTGCAGAAAGATAGCTTTCCACTACCAAGATAGACCAGTTGGTGGACTCTACGGCGAGGCACGGGTTCTTAGCTTCGTGGATGCATTCTCGGGATATAACAAATTCCATGCACCGATCAGGACGAGGGTGTCTGACTTTCATCACCGATCGAGATTTGTATTGCTTCTGAGGTCATGCCTTTCGGCCTAAAGAATGCGGAGGCAGCGTGTCGGAGGTTAGTGAATAAGGTTTTCAAGCCATTGATCGGTCGGACTATGGAGGTATATGTAGATGACATGATCACCGAGTCTAGAGGCAGCGGAGGAGCATGTAAAGCATCTAGAGGAGACCTTCGCCCTCTCAGGAAATCTCAGAATGAAGTTAAACCCAGAAAAATGTGCTTTTGGGTGAGTTCGGGAAAATTCCTAGGCTTTATGGTGAGTCGCGGGGATTGAGGCCAATCAGGAGAAGATCGAGGCGGTGATAGAAATGAGGTCCCTCGTAACCTCGAGGAGATCTGAGTCGGCCGTGAGCTGGCGTCCCTCAGCGGGTTCGTATCTCGAGCCAGCGATAAATCTGGAGTCTTCTTCGGGAAATGAAGAAGAGGCGGGAAGGCGAAATGGGCCTTAGAATCGCGGAGGCGTTCAGCGGTGAAAAGAGTATTCTTCAAAAGCTCGATTCATTGTCGACACCTCGAGCGGGAGAGTGCTTGTTTACATGCTTGGCGGTATCCGATGGGCAGCAAGCTCGATTACGATAAGGGAGGAATCGGAGTCCGATGCCACATGTATTACACGGCGAGGCGTTCTTTGAGCGAAGCTCGGTATCGACCATGGAGAAGTGGGCTCTAGCCACAGTCGCAGCGGCCGAAGGTGAGGCCTTATTTTCGAGCACATTCGGTGGTGGTCTTGACTAACCGACCCTCGAGGCAAACTCTACACAAGCACGAGACCTCTGGAAGGTTGGTTAAATGGTCGGTGGAGTTGAGCGAGTTTGACGCTAATTACCGACCAGAGCGGCCATAAAAGCGCAATCTTTAGCAGAGCTTAGGTGGTCGAGGTGCAGCGAGGGAAAAGAGGCGGAGGCGAACCCTCGTCAAGCTCCGAGGCTTGACCAAAACATGGGTGAGTCACGGTAGATGGATCACTGTGGAAGTCGGGGAGGCGGGAGGCGGGAGTGGTGCTCGAAGGTCAGGAGGGGTGGAGATGCTGTCTGTTGTGAGATTAGAGTTGAAGTCACCAGCAATCGGGTCGAATATGAAGGCTGTAATAAGCGGGTTTGAAGCTCGCCTCGGTAGTAAGCGAGAGGAGATAAAGCTTAGAGCGGACTCCCGGTTGATAACTAATCACCTCGGCGAGAGCTTTCGAGCGAAGGGAGAAGATGGATGCCTACCTCGGAAGGTAAGGCGGTAATGAAAAATTTCAGGTGTCGAGGTGGAGCGGATCCAGGGGAAGAATTTTCGGCGGATATGATAGCTCGCATGGCGACCACCTCGGACCCCGAGTTTCCAAAATCTATCCTCCGAAGTCAAAACACGCTCAGTATCGGCGGGAGGAGCAGGTGATGAACTAGCAACGAGCGACACACGGATGCGGTAGATCATCTCTACCTCGAGGAAGGGACGGTGCCGGTGATAAGAAGCGAGCAAGGAAATTGAGGTGCAAAGCGGCCAGGTACACTCTCGTCGATGGGGTCTTATATGAGGCGGAGTACACTCTCCCACTTGCTGCGGTGTTTAGACCGAGAGGAGGTGATTCGTCCTCAAGGAGATACCGAGGAGTGCTGTGAAATCACTCAGGTTCGAGGTCCTTGGCTTCGAGGCCTTGAGGCGAGGGTATTTTGGCCCGCGTGCACCGAGATGCTCGGGAGAAGGCGAAGGCTGCAGAGGCGCGGAGCTTTGCTAACCACTGACTCGACCTCAGGAGAACCTTACAGCGATGAACTCGCCATGGCCATTTGCTCGATGGGGAATAGATTTGATTGGGCCACTGCTTAGAAAGGAGAGCATCCGCCACCCATGCTTATAGTCGCGATTGATTATTTCACCGAATGGGTCGAAGTGGGAGCCTTGAGCGGCGTCGCGGAAGGTAAAACCAGCGATTTCATTTGGAAGAATGTGATTTGCGGTATAGGATTCCCAGTACATTGGTCACTGCAGATAATGGGAGGCGGTTTGATAATGGCGAGTTCGGAGACTTACAGTCGGAACACAGGAATAGAGTTGAAGTTTTGCTCTCCCTCGCTTGCGAGGCCAATGGGCAAGTAGAGTAGTGAATAAAACTATAAAGCGCCTCTTGAAGACAAAGTTGGGCGGCAAAGGGGCTTGGGTGGATGAGCTGCACGGTGTCTTGTGGACTCTGAGAACCACGCACAAAGCGGCCCTTGGAGAGACCCAGTTCTCCTTGGCATTTGGACCTGAGCGGTGGTTCCAGTGAGATAGGAATGGGGACACTGCCGGACGAGAGCACTTGACGAGGAAGCGAAACAACGAGCGAGATGTGTGCGAGGCTGGACTTCTTTGGAAGAAAAAGAGAGGATAGGCTGCCAAGATCTCGGAATATCAACGAAGAGTGGCTCGTTATTCTGATCGGAAGGTACACGTTCATGGAGTTCAGGTGGGTGATTGGGTATTGAGGAAAGTCAACGAGCCTAAAGACCCGAGACAAGGTGTACTTGGACCAGCTAGGAAGGTCCATGTCGAGTCACTCACTAGCGGGACCGGGAGCATCTGGGTTGGCTCGTCAGGATGGACGAGGAGGTCGAGGCCATGGAGCCATGACTCACGAGGAAGTATTTTCAATAGGTTTTCTTGTATTGAAATGCTAATGTAAATATTTCATCCGAGATGGGATATGTAAAAGTACAAATGTATGTAAAAATAAGAACGGCATTTATAATGCAAGTTCAAAATAAAGAATGGAAGAAGAAGAGCTCCTCGGCGGAAGTCCCGAGCCTAACTTCATTAGGCGGGACGGTGCTAAGCTTCGGGTTATTTGAAAACCGAGGCGGGAGTATTATCGGAAGACCTCGAGTCGATTAAAGGCTCGGCGGAAGAAGAACTCCTCGGCGGAAGTCCCGAGCCTAACTCATTAGGCGGGACGGTGCTAAGCTTCGGGTTGTTGAAAACCGAGGCGGGAGTATTATCGAAGACCTCGAGTCGATTAAAGGCTCGGCGGAAGAAGAACTCCTCGGCATGAAGTCCCGAGCCTAACTTCATTAGGCGGGGCGGTGCTAAGCTTCGGGTTATTTGAAAACCGAGGCGGGAGTGTTATCGAAGACCTCGGGTCGATTAAAAGGCTCGGCGGAAGAAGAACTCCTCGGCGGAAGTCCCGAGCCTAACTTCGTTAGGCGGGGACGGTGCCAAGCTTCGGGTTGTTGAAAACGAGGCGGGAGTATTATCGAAGACCTCGAGTCGATTAAAAGGCTCGAGCAGAAGAAGAACTCCTCGGCGGAAGTCCCGAGCCTAACTCATTAGGCGGGGCGGTGCCAGCTTCGGGTTGTTGAAAACGAGGCGGGAGTGTTATCGAGACCTCGGGTCGATTAAAAGGCTCGAGGAGAAGAAGAACTCCTCGGCGTGAAGTCCCGAGCCTAACTTCGTTAGGCGGGACGGTGCCAGCTTCGGGTTATTTGAAAACGAGGCGGGAGTGTTATCGAAGACCTCGAGTCGATTAAAGACTCGGCGGAAGAAGAACTCCTCGGCGGAAGTCCCAGCCTAACTTCATTAGGCGGGACGGTGCCAGCTTCGGGTTGTTTGAAAACCGAGGCGAGGTGTAATCGAAGCTCGGGTCGATTAAAGGCTCGAGGAAGAAGAACTCCATGGCATGAAGTCCCGAGCCTAACTTCATTAGGCGGGGCGGTGCTAAGCTTCGGGTCATTTGAAAACCGAGGCGGGGTGTTATCGAGAAGACCTCGGGTCGATTCTGAGGCCGGCCAGGAGTTCAAAGGAACCACTTGTCCAAGAATCCACAGGCTGCAAGTTCGGGCGGGACGTTGTCTATGAGAGCCAAATCGCGAGGCTCGAGCAAGTCAAATGAGCTCATAAAATAGACATAAGGCTTATTTAGCCTAAGTCGAAGCAAAACTCTACCATGCATTCATAAATAAAGGATGTACTGACAACTTAGAAAATTTTTCTTGGGCAAGCACATTCAAAGTTAACTTAGCGTAGAAGGCGAGGAATGTATGTACACTAGCGGTCGATAAATTGTTGAAAACATGTGTCTCTTTATTTCAAGTCGAAAGATTACATATGTAAAAAAAAAAAAAAAAAAAAAGGAAAAAGTGTCGAGTTATTCGGCAGCGGGGAAGAAGCGGCATCGGCGGGAACATCGGCCGGCAGGACCAGCAGCGGGAGGAGGCGGGAGGAAGGACACCAGCGGGAGCTTGACGGGAGCTTGATGGGAGCATCGGCGGGAGGGAGGTCACCGGCGGGAGGAGCCTTTGGAAGAAGAGGCCGGCTCGCTGACCACGCATGGGGCTCGGATGAAGTAGCTACGAGGGTTGCTCATGTACTCAGTTACATACCACTTGACCAGTGGACATGTCGGCTTGGGTATGCCTTGCCAAAGCATACATCGAGGCGATCGTGGTGGAGTGCACTTGGTGTTGTACTCGATGTAGGTGGACGCTTGGATTATCTGTTGCTCCACAGCGGCGACTTCTCCTCAGTGAGTCTGCTCGTAACAAGACTTCGAGTGTCGAGGTCTTTCAGAGCATGCTTGACTCGCTCTTGACCTCGACTAACTCCGCTTCAAGCCGGAGACCTTGAGTCGACCGCTGCTTTGTTTTCTCTGCCAAAATTTATATTTTCCTCCAGTGACACGATTCTCCTCCTACGCTTCATTCAAAAGCACGCTCGAGCTACGAACGCTTTGCGGAGTTCTTCACGGGAACTCGGAGTAATCTCGTTGAGCACAGTCGCGAGATACCGATGCTCTAGAGGAGGCCAGTTGGAAGATCTTGCCTGGCGCTAGGGAGAGCAGGATTATCTCGTCGAGAAACACATCGGTCGACTCTTCGTTAAAAGCCTTGATAAGGCTCGGGCGGCAGGTGACTACTGCTCCTGCGCTGCTTTGGTTTGAGGAGCAGATCCTACATCTCCTGCGAGGAGGACCACTGCTTCTGCCGCTCGACTGTCGGCCAGAAGAAGAAGCGAGCTCGGTGGTGGAGGTGGGGCACCTCGCCCGGCTCGTGGTCTTTTGATGTGCTCGCGAGCTTGATTGTCCCCAGCGCGCTGTGCAGCAGCTTCGCGCATCACGCCGATCATTTCTTGGCTTGGAATTAGATTGGACTACAAAAAGCTACGAGGTGTCAGCGACTCCTACCTGCGAGCTTGCGTTTGCGAAGCGATCTGCACTGCGTGCTTGAAGGCAGTGTTAATTGAATAAGAAGCACTCGGGAGGCTGCGAAAAACAACGAAGCAAGACAATGAAAGCAGAGCGCAAATAGAGGAACTAAAAATGAAATTCACAAGGCGGATAAATGACACGGAATGCGAAATGCATGCGAGGCTGGAGGAACTCCCTCGTTCTGACAGTCGGCGTGCCCAGCTCTCCCGGCGAAGAAGAATTTGCTCTTCGGGTTGCCACGGAGGTAGGGAGATCGATGATGGGCTTCACACCCTTGAGTTGGAGGTAAGATAATACCGACCAGACATCGCTTTGGGCTACTGCTTAAAGTTGGTAGAGGTGTCGATTTCCCTACCGAGGGCTCATCCGGATCGCGGCGTTTCCGCAAGCGAAGAGCCGGAAAGGACTCTCCGCCCATTCGGGTTCGGTTGCCTGAGGGCGAGGCGAAACCAGGACAAAACCCGGCCAAAATAAAGTTGGAAGGCGGCTAACCCAGTCTGAAGCACTCGAATAGAAGGTTGTAAACCCGTGGGAGGCGGTGAGGATTTCACCTACTGCAGCGACCTCGAATTACACTATCGGGAATGTGGTAGGTTTCCACTAAGTGCATTCGACTCCGATTGAGTGGTTTGACATTACAAGTAGTCGATGGGGTATTCCCAGCTCGGACCTCTGGTGGCCTTACCTACGATCTTGGTGGGTCTCGGTCGCGGGTAATTCCCTCTCGGGACTAGAATCCCTCACGGGGATTATACTTCGGAGGTCGTGCCTCAGCTAGAAGAGGAAGAGTCCTCAGGTGACATCCTACAGGGGTTCTTTGGGGTCGACATTTTAAGGGTATGGAATAACGAGATCGCGAGAGGAAGAAGCAGTGGTGAAATGGAAAATTGAGTGGTACACGGACACAAAGGAAGTGTGGGTGGCCGGAAGCCGCCTTGCGAGAAAGAAGAAGGCCAGATAAGCGAGGGAGGCGGATGAATTTTGAATTTGAATGAGAAGTAAGCAAATAGAGAGCGAGTGAAGAAGTTGGGGATTTTTAAAGAGGAAGGCGCGTCCTTTCGGTGGCGGCGTGCGTTTGAGGGACCACGACCTTTTAGGTCGCGTCCTTTCAAATTCAAATCTGTGGTGGGATCGACCACGTGTCCGTCTTAAATGAGAAATGATTGAGTGGCGGGGCAGTTTGGGAAGCGTGGGGAAGTTTAAAAGGCAGCGAGTCGACCCATCATTCTTGAGTTTCGGTCTTATCTCGCTTCGCTCAAAAGACTAAGCGGGGGCTGGTGTTTGGGTAAAATATCAGACGAGGCCACAAAAGCCACTTCACGGTTTATGGGGTAAATATCGGACAAACCCCTCGAAGCCCTTAGAGCTCAAGCGAGACTCCGATGGTAACCTGGCAGAGCGACCCCTCGGGTCAAAGGCTGGTCGAGGTCGAGAGCTCACTTGCACTCGAGGTCATCCTACGGTCAAGGCTGGTCAGGTCGAGAGCTCACTTGCACTCGGGGTCATCCTACAGTCGAAGGCTGGTCAGGTCGAGGCTCCTTGCACTGCTCGAGGTCATCCTTACGGTCAAGGCTGGTCGAGGTCGAGGTCGAGCACATCGCTCACCTTTCATGAGAGATCCATGAGCACTGGTGGACAAGACCGGAGCCTAGGACAGCTAGGCCAGTTATCTCGAGAATCCGGCACACCTTTTGATGTCGACAAGGGTCCCGCATGGTGGAGAGATGACCTTTGTTGTCGGTGGTCGGCCGCGTGCCACCAAGGTGTCATCATTCCTGCCGCTTGCAGGCATGGTGATACGGCCACGTGCGTCGGATTAAAGGAGCGATCAGCTCATCCACAGGGAATATTCAGCGAACACGGTGTCGGAGGGACCCGGATACCATTAGGCGTGGGAGTGAGCGAGTGGACGACTGGAAAGGAAAAAGCGGGAAAAGCAGTATAAAAGGAAGCGAAGGAGAGCGGCACTGAGGGTTGGCATTTGAATTCACAAAGAGAAGTTGGATTCTACATAGCTGGACACGAGTTCTTCGCTTCCAAATTTCTCTCATCGACTTTCTACAAAAACACCATTTACATCCAAAAGGCGAAATAATACCACTTTCATCTTTCAGGTCTCCCTCGCTAAGGAGATACGAAAAAGAAGCACGATTCTTGACTTGGCGTCGGAGGGTTTCGTAGGAAAGCCTGGCGACCCTGACCGGTTTTACGTGAGTGCGGTCAGGAAATCAGCTTATTAGAAGGCAGTGGACCCGGACAAAGGAGGCAATCCTGCTCGAACTTACTCATGGCGGAAGGATCGAGTCTTATTTAAATCCATGACGAGAAGGTTGAGACGTTCCTTAGCGGTACATGTTTGGAAAATCTTGTTGGAAGGTTCGGAAGCTGTTGTTGAGCCGCGAGAAAATGCTGCATCAACATCAACCATTTC